>CAKKOB020000040.1:0-101701 GCA_918844115.2 Phlebotomus perniciosus
TAATGTACCCTGTAATTTAATATTATAGGGGATAGCCTCCTCCACCCATTTTGAAATATTTCATACAAAGATCCCCTATTTTCGACTTTTTATCCGTTAAATCAATAGTCTTAATTAATTTAATGGATCCAAGTTACTACACAAACCACAAACCACGCAAAGAGAGGCGCGAAGCGCCTCGTATATTATAAAACAAATCGATCAATTAAATGATATTCCGATTCAATGCAAATTCATAAGAAATAAAGCAAATTCTTGGAATTCCTGAGATACCTATTCTCTTTCTCGAGAACTTATTAAACTTTTAGTTTGAATACTGACCAATCATTTCATTTGAACTTCCAGCCAACTCTACATTCAACACGGAATTCCTCACGGATAATGAGGTGAAGAATGAGGCAGCTGTGCTGATCCTGGGCACCAATTATTCAGGATGCATGCTTCACGGTCCAGGATTGGTATTCAACTACTCAACAATGCATCCCGTTGGGGTGCTTTTCAAGGAGTGTCCAATGCCCAGTGGTCCTTGCAGTGCAGAGCATGATGATATTGTGCACAATACAGTGGTGGATCACTGTGAACATGATCCGTGCATGCAGCATGGCTCCTGCATCTCCCGTTTGGACAGCTACGAGTGCCACTGCACGGCGCGCTACAGTGGCAAGAACTGTGAAGTGGACACAGGGCCGCCGTGTCTCAATCAGCCGTGCTTCAACGGCGGCACCTGCCAGGAGGATTCTCGTGGCGATGTTCAGTGCTTCTGTCCATCCGGATACACGGGAGTCCGGTGCGAGAGCGAGCTGAGCGTTCATCCGCTGTGCGAGAACAATCCCTGTCGCAATAATGGAACCTGTCATGTGCTGGGCAATGGCAAATCCGTGGACTGTGAGTGCCTGGATGGCTTCTCAGGGGCAATGTGCGAATTCGATCGGGATGACTGTGAATCGGAACCGTGTCAGAATCAAGGAGTCTGTGTTGATGAGATAGGTGGCTTTACGTGCAATTGCGACGGCACGGGATATGCTGGAAGTGTGTGTCAGCACAATATCAATGAGTGCAAACAGAGGAATCCCTGTCTCAACGGTGGCAACTGCTTTGACACATACGGCTCCTTCATCTGCGAATGCAAGCCTGGATATGGAGGTCCAACATGCGATGTCGTCATAAATGAGTGTCAATCTCTGCCTTGTCTTCATGGAGGCACTTGCATTTCCACCAAGGGTGGCTTCACATGCTCCTGCATGTCTGGTTACTCGGGAAATATGTGTGAAAACTCACCGCCATGTCCGCAATGTCCCAGCGATTCTGAGTGCGTTGGGGGACAGTGCGTATGCAAGCCGGGAACAAGTGGTGAGTGATTCATCTGAATTCTGGGCACATTTACCTCTGCAAATTATGCTTATGTTTTGCTTCTAGGCCCCGTAGGCTACTGTATCTCTAAGCCTGGTCAAAAATCTGCTAAAAGTAATGCATGCACTTGCCTCAATGGGGCCACTTGTATTGGGAGCGCTTCCAATATTTCGTGTATCTGTGCTGCTGGCTTTACAGGTTAATTATCACAATTTTATCAGCTATTCACGCTTTTGATCAGTGCTGGAAGAATCAGTCATTTTAACACTTCAGTTCATACGAAAAATTCTAGGAAACCCATATCCCAGCTAAAAACTAGTTAAAACAATGGATAAAAAACATTAATGTATCATATATGATACAACGTGCGTAAGCGAACACAATTTATGTATACTAAAAAGTGAAAATTATTAGTGTTCTGATCCTGATTGACTTTTTTGTCAAATAAACAAGAATCACTGTTATTTCTTTCTATTCAACTGAAGCGATCAACTTTGATGTATGAAAATCAAGAAAACAATTACGGTTTAGTTTAGGTTTAGAAAAAGATGAAATTTGCATTTTTAACGCGGAAGGGTTAACATGCAAAATAAATTCTTCCAACCCTGATCGTTACGCTAAATGCTTGAGAGTGATCACGAACGTGTGACAAATGTCTTACAACGGAATAAATATTATATCTCTCCCACTCTTAGGACCACGATGCGAAATCCCCGTGGCTCTGGCGTTTTCCGATGAATGCTCATGCCTTAATGGAGGCACTTGTGGTTTCAACTCCACCGAATGTGTGTGTCCACCAGGCTTCGAGGGCAATCGGTGTGAGCGGACAGTGTCATGCAATGGGAGCAATTGTCCAGAAATTACACCATGCGCCGCCCAACCGTGTCTCAACGGTGGCTCTTGCTATGTCGCCGGAAGCGATTACTACTGCAAGTGCTCTAGTGGATACAATGGTGAGAATGTTTTTTGCGAAATGGTCTAACACGCGATCATCTACTAATGTGTCTCTTTTTCCAGGAACTCGTTGTGAGAATGACGTGAACGAGTGTGAAAGAGCTGAGATCTGTGGCCATGGGATCTGTGTCAATTTGCCGGGATCCTTCAAGTGCTACTGTGAGCCTGGATACACAGGAGCGGTGTGCGATCTCGATGTTGATGAGTGTCTCAGTCGACCGTGCAAGAATGGAGCAGTTTGCTTGAATCTTGTCAATGACTACAAGTGCGAATGTCCACCAGGATATTCAGACAAGGATTGCTCAACGAATATCGATGAATGTGCTGACAATCCGTGCTCAAGAGGATCTACTTGTATTGATCAGATCGCCAATTTCACGTGTGTTTGCATTCCGGGCATGACGGGTAGACTCTGCGAGATCGACATTGATGATTGTGAGTCGCAACCGTGTATGCACGGTGGGAGGTGCATTGATGAATTGGGCGGCTACCAGTGCGACTGCAAGAATACGGGATACACAGGGAATCAATGTCAGTTGAATATTGATGAGTGTGAAACGAATCCGTGTCAAAATGGAGCCAAGTGCATCGATGAGATCAATGATTATACCTGTGAATGCTATCCCGGCTACACAGGGAAGAATTGTGAGGTGGATATTGATGAGTGTGAGGTGAAACCGTGCCAGTACAACGGTACCTGCTATCAGAGATCCAATAAGATGCTATATGATCTTTCCGAGGCGCAGAAATATCACCTTCCTGGGATATTCTCTCGTCCGTTCTCATATGAAAATGCCAGTGGTTATGAGTGCGTATGCGTGGATGGGATCATCGGAAGGAATTGTGAAGTGAACATAAATGAGTGTGAGAGTAATCCGTGCTCAAAATACGGCACCTGCGTGGACGAAGTGGGAACATACTCGTGTGAGTGTGAACCAGGATTTGAGGGGAAGCACTGCGAGATCAATATCGATGAATGTGAGAAGTACAAGCCATGTATCCACGGAACCTGCATGGATGGTCGGGACAACTACATCTGTGACTGTGATCCCGTATGGGGTGGAAAGAATTGTAGTGTCGCTCTTGTTGGATGCATCAGCCAGCCATGTCTTAACGATGGCATCTGCATCCCTTATCTGGAGAATGAGACTCTCCACAAGTTCAATTGCTCTTGTCGCTCCGGATTCCAGGGATCAACGTGCGAGAAGATAACGACAATGTCCCTGGTGGCTAGCAGTCTGATCACCGTAAATACGTCCAGAGATGAGGGATATGAGATTCAATTGAGATTCCGAACCACTTTACCAAATGGTATTCTGGCTTTTGGCAATGGAAATACGTACAGCTATATTCTTGAGTTGGTCAATGGGCGACTGAATCTCCATTCATCGCTGCTCAATAAGTGGGAGGGAGTGTTTATTGGATCGGGATTGAATGATAGCAAGTGGCAGAAGGTTTTCGTGGCGATAAACTCTTCACATCTGGTTCTCTCGGCCAATGAGGAGCAAACCATTTATCCGATAAACTCCTACGAGGGCACAAATGCCAGTCACACGAGTTTCCCAACGACAGATCTTGGTGGAACAATCCCCAATCTCAACTCTTATCTCCGTCATCTCACGCACACTCCATCCAGCTTCGTGGGATGTATGGAAGATGTGGTGATCAATGGTCAGTGGGTATTTCCCTTTGATCCCGACAACAAGACCATGCGGTTGGTTAATGTGGAACAAGGATGCCCACGAACGGAGCAGTGCAATCCGAATCCTTGCAATTCTAATGGACTCTGCTCGGATCTCTGGCACACTTTCTCATGCTCATGCACTCGACCTCACCTGGGACCCACTTGTAAGTTCAACATCACTGCAGCGACCTTCGGTCACGAGAACACCACCCATTCGGCGGCAATTGTTGATGTGGCAGAACGACCGAGGCGATCTGTGAGAACCATAGTTGATATTTCGATGTTCATCAAGACTCGCCAGCCGACGGGACAGATTTTCTACTTGGGCAGTGATGCGAGGAAAATTCCCTCCAATAGAGACATTGGTGACTCTTATGTATCAGCAAAACTTCTGGGAGGTGAGCTTCATGTTCAGATTCAGTTCAATGGCACCCCAGAAGCTTATACAGTTGGAGGGAATAAGTTGGACAATGGTAACACCCATCTGATTCAGGTGATAAGGAACTTGACGCTGGTTCAGGTGAAACTCAATGGTACTGAATACTTTAGGAAAACTTTGTCGTCCACTGGAATTCTTGATGCTCAAGTGTTGTACTTGGGAGGACCTCCGCCCTATGCCAACTTCTCAACTGATCTGAATTACTTCAAGGGCATCATTCAGGATGTTCAAGTGTCTAATGGATCGCAAGTGATGATTGTGGAATTGTATCCACTGAATGAGTCCAATTTGGATTTGCCACCACCTTTCGGGGATGTCTCAATTGATCGGTCATCTATCCTCAAGGGTGAAGTGTCTGATGATCTTTGCCGCACGCAACCTTGTCACCATGGAGCTTCTTGTCGTAACACCTGGAATGATTTCGTTTGCATCTGTCCACGGGGGTACAAGGGGAAATATTGCCAGGACATTCAGTTCTGTGAACTCCATAAATGTCCAGGAAATGCCATGTGCCAGAATTTGGATGATGGATTTGAGTGTATCACCAATATGACATTCCAGGGCAGTGAGAATAGTCCCCTAGCGTTTGAATTCCTACCCAGGGATCCTGACCAACCTGATGATTACCGACAAACATCCATTCAGCTGTCTTACAGGAGCAAAACCGGTGGAACTTTGCTGTATGTTCAGGACGGGGATATGTACTTCGAGATTGCCGTGTTCAACGATCAAGTCACAGTTCAGTGGAGACTCTCGTCAGAGTTGCCAGAAACAAGGCGTTTCCACAAGGAGGTGGCGGACTTTGATTGGAGTACAATCTACATTCGTGTTCAGGACAGTAGTCTCGAGGGCGGATGGAAGGGTTGGGACTCTATGCCAGATCCGAATCCTATCATCTTTGCAACAGTGGATCAGAGTGCTTTCATGCATCTCTTCTCTGGGAAATTCCTCATCCACCTGGGCGGAGTACCGCCCAATGTGGACAACAGCATTCCCAGAGGACCGGCGAATAATGGAGCTAAGTTCAAGGGATGTCTGGGAGAGGTGAGAGTAAACGATCTCTTGCTTCCCTACTTCCCCGATGCTGAAGTCTACATGGACCGGATGGAGCCTCGCTCCCATTACACCCTCAACTCCACTAAGCCTGAGGAGGGATGCATCTTGTGCTTCCAGGACGATTGCCAGAACGGCGGAACCTGCTCAAATGCATCTGATCAGTACGCCTGCGAGTGTCCTCTTGGGTACGATGGGGATGATTGTTCAGAGAACATTGATGAGTGTCTCGCGGCGGAGTGCACCAATAATTCCACCTGCATCGATGGAATTGCCAATTACACATGTCACTGTACGCCGGGCTATGAGGGACGACACTGCGAGCTGGATATCGATGAGTGTCTGTCCAATCCATGCCACAATGGCGGAATCTGCACGAATCTCGTGGCGGACTTCAGTTGTGCCTGTACAGAAGACTACGCAGGACCACAATGTGATGTCCTTCGTCTGGTGACATGCGAGAATAATCCCTGTCGCAATGGATCCGCCTGCACGGATGGATACAGTGAGTTATCATGAAATGCTTTTTAGAAAAAAATACTGAAGAACAGTTTCTTTACAGATGGATTAACTGGAAACAATTTCACCTGCAACTGCCTGGATGGATTCGAGGGCCCACTGTGTGACACGCCATTCTGTATGATAGAACGATGCCTGAATGGTGGCTTCTGCTTTACGGAGCCTCCTGTAAGAATTTAATATTGGATGTCTTCATGTGAGCATTGAAGTAATTAATTTTTCCTCAATTCTAGTTGCCTCCTGTCTGCCAATGCAGTCTGGGATTCGGTGGAAGGTTGTGCGAGATTGATATTGATGAGTGTGCATCCCAGCCATGTCAGAACGGTGGAGTCTGCACTGATTCCATTGGAGATTACAGATGCAATTGCTCAGCCACGGGATTCGATGGAGTTCACTGTGACCACGATATTGATGAATGTGCCACGGGAAGGATCACATGCGGTGGAAGAGGATTGTGTCTCAACACTAGAGGATCATTCAAGTATGTTTAAACATTTTTTTTATGATTCAATATTTGTAATTATAATTTTAATTAGGAGTTGTAAGATGAATAGTTAGACAGTGGTCCACAACATTTTACTTTAAAAGAATTTCGGCTAATTTCTTCTGGTCAATTCTTTTTGCAAATATCTTTTACCTAAAAAAAATAGTATTAGTCTCGTTTCGTCTCGATTAAAGTTATCTAACTTTCCTTATAAAAAAGAAGAAATGGGCCAAATTTGGAAGCCTGGGCGCAGTTGATCTCGCGAGAAAACTGCCTCCCACTCAATCTTATCTTCTATCCTTGACATTATTTCATAAGAAGAAATTTCAAGATAACACATAAATGAGTCACTTTCAGAATTACCTAATCAGTAGTCTCAAGTTATTAAATCCCAGAACTTGTTGTACCGTGTTTATCTTAACAAAAAAGGATTCAATTAAAAAAATATTTAATTATTTTTTTGTAGATGTAACTGCCAAATGGGTCTCTGCGGGAGACGTTGTGACTTTGCTGACCCCTGCTTGGATGAAGGGATCTGTCTCAATGGTGGAATTTGCATTGAGAACTGTGATGAGGAGCCGGGATACATTTGCAACTGCACAGAAGGATTCACTGGAATGAATTGTTCAGAAATTGTAAGTAATTTTTTTCACAATCTCTTCCCATCATCTCACCTCAAACGGCTTGCATGTGTAGGGCTTGGCTTTCCTTCTTCCTGGCACTTTTTCTGTCTATCAGGAATATCTTCTACTCTCTTCTAGGACACTAACTCTTACACAGCTTATGTGTACTTGTACATTAAGCGCGCAGTGAGAAATTCACTATCATACTTTCTCTAAGTGCACCATCTTTCATCTCTCTGTCCTCTTGAGCCTATTTTAATTCATACGGGGGTTAATGGGGCTGCGTTACTCATTGAGATTTTTATCGCTTGAAACAGGCGACACCCCTTGAGACTGGCTACGCGCCCACGGACATTGCGATAATCGTGGTGCCCATTGTGGTAGGCCTTCTGGCACTCGGTGGAGCCCTTCTGGCAGCCTTCCTCGTGATGGCGCGCAACAAGAGAGCCACCCGAGGTACTTACAGTCCCTCAGCTCAGGAGTACTGCAATCCACGCTTGGAGATGGACAATGTGCTAAAGCCACCGCCAGAGGAGAGACTCATCTGAGATCCTCATGACATTCCGCGCGCCCGCCCAACAAACATTCCACAAACACACAAGACAATTCACAAAACATTTTCCACCAAGCGTTCCCTCAGATTGAGACCTAAATGCGGGTTTTCTATCCACTTATATTTTTATACATAACGATTTACTAGAATCAACCTATTTATTCGACTCGTAGAAGGAAAAAAATGTGACGTGTTGCCTTGAATGAATTTTTATGTGATATAAATAACGATAAATTAAGACAATACTTGAGAATGATTCTTTATAATAGAAAAGTGAGGACGTTTCAGATGACAGGGGAGAGATTTGCACTGATGCGGCTGGGAAAACTAGAAGTTTTATCAATGTTCATTCCTTTTCAAAAGATTTTTTTTTAGTTAATTGGTGCTGAAAACTGTCCTTAGAAGCAAGCAATTAAATAGAGACTGAAAAAGAATTATAAAAAGTTGCTCAATTAATTCCGCATCAGTGCAATAAATATGATTGTAAAATTTCCCATATTTTTCTTTTTGAATATTTCTCTCTAAATAATTTTATAAAAAAAATGGTAGGTTTAATGAGACAAGAGGTTAGGTGATAGGACAAAAAAGAGAAAGAAGCGAAATATTAGGTTTAATTGGTACTTAAAGAAAAACATCAAATGAAAAAAAATATACAATTGTACAAAAGAATTTGGTACTGATTGATATCTTTACGTCAGTATTTTTAATTATTTCAAAAATTCGCTCCGAGAGCTTTCACCCATGGGATCAGTTTTAATGGTTGATGATGGACTTGAAAGGGACTCTTGAGGGGAGGGAGTGTTGATCTTTCCCACAATTGCGAATTTTATCAGTAAATATAAATTGTAATTAATCTGAAAGTTTCACAAACATCTCTTTTTTATTTAGTTAATTTCTGCATTTGATGTGAGAGTGAGAATTAAACGGCATGTTTGAAAGACGAAAAGAAAAAAGAAAGATATTTTTTGACAAAATACTAGAAAAAAATGACGAGGAAATACTCTGGAAAATGAATACATTTCAACCGTCCTTTTGAAGAGAAAAACTCAAAATATAAATGAAACGTTTTGCCTTAAGAAGTGCCGTCCTTTGAGGAATTGTAATCCTTTTTGTACTTAATCATTAAACAGTAAGAGCTAATGTAAGGCTTGTAAATATTAAGGATTGAGATTTTGCACCACATTAGAACCAGTAATTTTTAAGGGGAATCCATTAGTTTGTAGTTTCAGTGAAGAAAAAGAAAAATATATCGACAAAATTGCTAACCACAAGAACCAAAGGGAAAAAATAGGAAAGTGTCAAGTGAAAATCCATTTCTTTAGCAATTAGTAATAAATATTACCTAATTTTAACTTTTTCTTCGGGAGATCGTGTTCAAGAACGACTGATGAATTCTTAAGCTTAAGCCTCACTGTAATTTTCCCCCTGGAAGTTATAAATAAAAATGGATTTCTTTTTCAACACAAAAAAAAGTAAATCACGTTCTTTATTAAAATATACTCCTATCTACAATTTGTATCTCTGAGATATATATAACAATTTAATTCTATAAATACATTTTACAGATAATTTTTTTTTTTGGTAAGAGAGGAGAAAAGTTCTCAGTCTCTAGCAAATCAAAAGAACAATTAAAAAGCAAAAGCATCGATAACATGTGTTCGGTAACACTCAATAAAATCTAAATCTATTCGCAAAATAATCAAATTAGGTTTCTCTTTGGAGGGGGAGTTATTTTATACAATCAGTTCTCAAAATATTCAAGATAATTTCCTTTTCTCATTTTTTTGGTGTTTCTTTTTAGCAAAATCAAATAAAATACACAAGAATTAAATAAATTTGTGAATGAGTTTCACAATTTTAGCCAATTGCGACTAGAAATAGTTGAAAGAAAGTCTTCGAGAGAGCATAAAAACTCAATTTTCCAATGATAAATCGCGCATAATTATAAAGAGGGTGAATCTTTTTTTTTGTACGACTTCAATCCACGATATTGCTCATGTGATTTTTCTTCGGTGTTGAAATATCAAATGTTTTTTGTTTTTGGTCTATAAATTGCCATCGGTGAAATGATTTTGTACAACATCCCTGGGTAAACAGTTCAGTGGAGCCTCTGGAGGGGTGATATATTGTCGGGCTTTTGACGCCTCGCAACCACTGGTGGAAGATTAAAGTCCTGACTTCGTCCGCAATTGTTTAGAAACTCCCGAATGTGCTCAACAATCAGCTCAATTGCCACTGAAATGCAGATAAAATCCATTTAATCTATTTTTGAATTGAAGAATCATGTTATTCAAATAGCGATAACATTCACGTAAACACCACTCTTTGAATAATATTTATTCACACTCAATGAGTAGCATTTTGTGGTAATGTGAGATACAGAAAATGGAAAAAATATTGATTTTATAGACGCCTCCAACTGAGGGAGGATGTGATAAACAAAATGGAACGGGAATGATGTTGATTTGAGAGTTATCAGGACTTTTTGCCTTGAGTCTTGAGCAAATTGTGCAAGAATTGATAGTTTTTGGATACATTTTGCCAAAACTATTTAAGTATAGGTATACTAAATACCAGCTTGGAAGTTAAAAATTGTATAAAAAAAGATTTGATTTAAAAATTAAATTAGGAATCTTACAAGAGTTTAAAGTGACACCCACGCACTTTTACAAATTTTCTTTGACACTATCGATACTTTTTGGTGAATTTTACAGCAATTTTGCGTGTTGATTTAGACAACAATTATACAAAACATTTCTACACATAATAGAATTGTTAAGTAGCATAAAGAAAATAAAGGGTGACTCAAAAACTAATTCTAAGTTCGTAATAATTTTGAGAGAGAAACAAACAGAAGATTCACAAAAATTTCCAAAGAAAAACAGAATATTTTTACTTATTGAGTCACCCTTCAAAATATATATTAGAGAGGATATTTCTCTGCAACGCTTTTTATTACGAAAAAAAATTACTCAAATAAAAATCAATCGGTAAAACGCTACAGTAAACTCCTTTAAGTGCTATAAAAGCCACCTCTCACGAGGTTTTCTTTGTATACTCTAACGTCTACATAGTTTTTTGTTTTAGTAAGTAATATAATCGCTATTAGTGCTCTCGATCTCGTCGTTGCATGGGGAAAAGTGGCGGCAGATTGGCCGTGGAGCCTCCGGAACGAAGCAATTCGCCGATGTGTAGCACAATAAGGTCTATAGCCACTGTAAAAACACAAGCAGAAGTCGATGCTAATTTCTCTCTGCCATCAAATCACTTATTCTATATCAAGTTCTTCTTTCCATCACCCCTTCTCAGACTCAAGAGGTGGGCTGAGAAGAGGTGGTTCGTTCATTTTTTTCATAGCTGAGAAGCAAAGACATTGGTAAATATTTACAGTGTGAGGATCAAATAACTCTCTGTGCTCAAATTATAGGCACAAGGCGATTAGTGAAAGGAAATATGAGATAGATAAGAATGTGAACTGATAACTCTCAAATGCAAATGCCATTTAGGCGAATCATTTTCCGAGGTATAAATTGCTTCTTTTGCGTGTTTGGGGATGAACTAAAGAGTGATTGAGACACACCTGTGTTGTCAGCTCCACGTGGAATGATGACATCGGCGAATTTCTTGGTCTGCAAGAGAGGAAGGAGTGTTAGTTGTTTTTTGGGGTCCAAATTTTGAAGACAGAAAAAGACAAAAGGGACGATGAATTCACCGGCGAGCAAAATTCCTCAAAGGCAGGCTTCACGTAGTTGAGATAGTAGTTGAGCACCTGATCGAGATCCCGGCCCCATTCATTGACATCCCGGGGAACACGACGCGCCAGGCGAGTGTCCGAATCCGTGTCCACGAAGAGTTTCATGTGGAATAGATCTCGAATCTCAGGGAAGTAGAAGGTCAAAATGCCCTCGAACATCACCACATCCACGGGGTAGATGGTGATGAGGCGTTCAGGTCGGAGGGAGTTGGTGCGATAGTCATAGGCTGGGATGTCAACTCTCTTCCCGGCCAAGATGTCCTGTAACGTCTTCAGCATGAGATCCTCATTGAAGGCATCCGGATGGTCAAAATTAAACATTCCCCGCTCAGCCTTGGCCTTTTCGGCGGTCGTCAACTCGCGGTAGAAGCTATCCTGGCTGATGCAGACAACCTATGCCGGGGAGGGACAGGAGAGAAGTCTCAGTTTCCTCCCTAACCTCACTCTTCACTTCAGGGATTTTTTTCCTTTTCAATCCTACCTGTCTTTGTGTGTGATCCATATCAGCCTGGCCCAGTTGCTCCATTATCCTCTTGCACACTGTCGACTGCGCGATAAAACATTAAATATTAGACATTTTCATTTGGCAACTTCGGGTTGGGGGCAGATCCCCGGAAAATCACCTTTCCCGACGCTGTTCCACCAGCCACCCCGATTAGGAAGGGTTGCTTCACTTCACCATTAACCATTCCACCAGTTTTACCACCATTCACACTGAGATTTCCGGATTTATCACTCATTTTCTCTGTTTTTCCACCGCCTGAAAACACCAACTTTTTTTGCGAAGAATTCTCGACTAGATTCTGCGCCGCAAAAATTATTTGGGGCGGCTTTTAGCGGGTTGCCATGTATGGGATATTATTTCAAAATTTTTAACTTTTTAGAAATTTCAACGGATTTATTCCATTGATGACACGAAATAATAAGAATTTAATAATAAACTCTATTATCTTTTACACCTTTTACAAGACTTGAGTATTTTATTGGCGGATTCAATTATATTATAATTTCTTAGAGCTCACATATACGTGGATTCTTCCTCAAGGGCCACTCCATTTGTCTTTTGTTCATCATTTTTCTCATCCTGCGGTGTTTTGGGATTCCTCTTGTGTTGAATGTACAAGTAGATGAAGATCAGAAGGGTTGGCACGAAGAAGATCTCCCCAAATAAGTAGATTGCACCCACAAATGTCTCCAGCGTGTTTATGTACACTGCACTGTACATAGCGGGAAAAATAAACTGTACGAGGGACTCCATAATCCCCAAAATTGAGTAAACTCGTCCAATCTCATTCGGCTCCACAAAAGTCGAGAGGATGCTCTTGAGGGCAATGGGACGGCATCCCAGGAAGAGATCTATGATCGTTCCGGCATAGTAAACGGCAGAAGTGGCGGCAAAGGCGAGGATCGGCTTGGAGATCACAGTTCCCACCGATGAGATCACGCCAATTAGAGCATCTGAGCATTTAAGATATTTGCTCACAAAACTTATCATGACCACAGTTCCCATGAGCGCAATAAATGTGCTGTAGGTGAGGAACAGGGAGTACTCGACAGCCTGCCAATTGAATTTCTTCCTCGCGAAGGGATAAATGAAGTCCGTCTCGCCCAGTGGGGGGCCCAGGAAGGTGAAGTATGCCAAAATCAGGAGGATGATCAGTAATTGTTTGTTGCCTTCGCGCTTCTGTGTCACGACCTTGATGCAGTCCTTGAGGAGTGTGGGATCGAAAAACTCTATAAAGACATTCTTTTTCTTTTCGGGAGCCTTCACTTCCTGACCATTCTCGAGATTCACGCCATTCGAGTCACCCTTCACCTCCTCACGAGATGCTGGAATCTCTTTGATAAATATGAGTGCATAGACGATGCCCACGATATAAATGACGAGGCACAGCAGGAAGAGATCTAGACAGAGGAGGGAATTTTATGTATTATTGCTCGGTTTTATTGATCAGATCACACTCACAGATGTAGCCGAGCTTCTCAAACAGAACACCACTCCAGGGAACACCAGCTATCGGGATGATAGAGATGGAGACGGCAAGCACTCCGAACCTGTAATGAATTTACGAGACATCTTCACGCAATTACATTTATGATGGTGAAGAAAAACTTAAAGGCAAATGTGAGAGAGATCTTTTCAAAAAATGCCATCCAATGACATCAAAATATTTATGGGGATTTCTTTTTGATAGTCTTTTTTCTTTACTTTTTCTATGGTTCTTGTGATTCCGTCATTCCTAAATAAAGTCCAATCAGAAAAAAACAAGCTTTCCATTTCAAGAATATTTTGCATTGGTCTTTTGTTATAAGATTAAAGATCTGTGCCTCACCTGAAAGTCCTGTCTTCTTCAGGTGTAATGTCTGTGATGTAGCTGTAAACTCCCATCAGCATAAGAGTAAATCCTCCACACATGGCGGGAAGAAGTTTCTCAAGGATTCCCGCAAACTCCATCGGGAGTTGGAGCATAAATATGGCGGAAATGAAGAGAGCTTGAAGGAAAATTCAGGATTAACAATTTTCAATGGACGATTATTTCTTTCAAATTTAATCTACCGAGACATCCTAGGAATTCTCCAATGATTGGTAGCAGCAGACAGGGCTTACGCACTCTCCTCTTATCACTCCATCCACCAGCGAAGAGGACAATGATGAGAGGAAAAATGGCTGATATTGGGGCGCGATATCCCTTGATCAGAGCCACAACTTTCTGACTCTCTGTCTCTGCTATACAGACTTTTTCCTTTAACACATCAATATTCACTACTCCATCCTCATTCACCAGCACCACATCTGCCCTATTGTGCTCCCCATCCGCCGTCATGTTCATCACATTGACCTCCGGCGGAGTAATTTCCGTGCAATCGATATTGTTGATGGTCCTGTTGATCATGTTGGTGCAGACAATATCCTCCAGTCCCAGATTCACCCGACAAGTTTTCTCCAGCTCGAGATTCTCCATGGCGGCGATAAGGAAGCAACTGGGCAGGAGCCAACATACCAGTAAGGGCTCAACCGTTATGTGCCTCCAGAATCCGAGGACTTTCTTGAACTTATCGTAAAAAGTCACTTCCACCATTTTCACAGATCGCCAGAGAATGATCTCAGATCTTCTAAATCACTTGATTTAACTAAATCACTTGAACCTCTAACGAGTGCTAATGAAAATTCTCCACTCGTGTTGCACTCAATGGTCAAACGAGATGGTCGAGAAGCTTGTTAGCAAGAACTAAATAGTCATCCTTTCTCGTGACTCCCGAAATCTCAACTGAGAGTAGAATGTCGCTGAGGATGTCTCTCCAGCGATCGCAAGGTGAATGAAGAAGAAATAATAATAGATGGAAAACCTGTTTAACTGCCAAGGCTTCACCGCGTTCTTATGCCACAGTAATAATTGTATTGGAATTTCTGAGACTCGTTTTTTGTGCCTCATCTTTGAGCTCATCTTCCGCGCGAGTCCACTCGTACACGGGGAAGCACAAAAAGACAAAAGAGACAGCTTGGACACAGCCTCGGAGCCGGATATGACCCCAAGTGGGGGAGCTTAATATTATGTAAATTGTTTGTAAATAAAAACACACACGCTCCAACAATTTTTGTCCAAGCAAAAAGCTCATTGATCGCAACAGGTGATTGATTAACAGCCAATTGTCCGAAGTCATGTACCCCTCGAGGCCCTCGAGGGTTCTGCTGCCCCATTAATTGTCTAATTTGCATTGACAATGTGCTTTGGTACGATACTTGGCCCCTTGGCTATGTCGAAGGGTCAAGGAACACTCCAGGTGGCTATAATTGGGTAAAAAAATCATTTTGTCCATCAATTTATTATGTAACACGCGGCTTACAGAAAGCGCGCCAAAATTGTTGCGCGCGAAAAATTAAATATCCCGCCATCGGGCAATCCTTTTGCCGCGTTTTCATTGATTTTTCAAATTTCGTAATATTTTGCACTCTTTCATGTAAATTTATTTATAATTCATTATTATTGCTATATCTCTTGCTTTTCTTGGACACTTTTACAGAATTTTGTTACTTATTTTGAAATTTTCAATGTAAAATTTCCCCTCATTTTTCTATCGGGCAATCCTAGAGTGCGTGCGAGTCGCCGTGACGTTTCGGATTTTTCCACGGCTAACTTCGTGCCCTTCTCTTATTTTGTTTAAAAACACGCATTTTTCCTCGCGTGAAAAAGTGTTCTGTGTCTCCAGCAAATGTCCAGATCCGTGTAAAAATAACGCGTCTGTGTGCTGGAGAGTCTCACCGTGAAGGATACATAGTGAAGGGGGCGCAATGGACTCTGCTAGGCAGCTTTTGGACGAGTTGATGGGTCGCAATCGCAACTTGGATCCATCAGCCAAATGTAAAAAACTCAATTGGGAGGATGGAGAGGTAAATTTCCACTGAATCTTATTTACTTTCATTGGACGCTAAAGTGTTTGGGAATTGTATCTTTGCAGTTTTGCCAGTACTACCTTGTGAAATTCTGCCCTCATGACCTCTTCGTGAACACGAAGGCCGACCTGGGAACATGCCCCAAACTACATGATGACGAAGCGAAGCGTCTCTTCGACGAGGAGCCGCGCAACTCCAACAAGAAGCGTCAATATGAGGATGAATTTCTTAGATTCTGCAACAACATGGTCAATGAGGTGGACAGGAAGATCCAGAAAGGACGCATGAGACTCCTTCTCATGAACCGTTCAGATTCTCAGCCCGCCGGTCCGGGAAGTCACATCTCGAAGCAACAGGAGCAGCTAAATGTCCTCAGTGATCGCATCAAGAAGCTGGTGGGTGAGGCCGAGGAGGCTGGCCACCGAGGCGACGTGGATCAGGCTCAGGTGAGAGACACATAATTGAATTTTAAATTTTCTCTTCCGGTCGTAAAGCATTTTTGCTGACTTTAATAACACGACCAATTTGCTTTTTGGGTCACTGCATAAATATTTTGTCATCTTGTTGAAATACACTGACAATTCTTTGGTCAGATCAAAGGAATTGATATTTTTCTCCCAGAGTGTGGGAGAAAACATGTGTGTGAGACTATTTATAAATGCAAGATGTTATCGAGATTTACGCATTCATTGAGACATTTACGCTCATCTTCCGAGGTATTGTAAACAAATTGTGACCTCTTCTCCCAAAAAAAACAGGGTCTGATGAAGCTCTGCGATCAACTGAAGGAGGAAAAGGAGGCCCTGGTGCAGAACGCCGAGAGCACTCACTGGTCCATGGAGCTTGTGCAGGCGCAGGAGAAACAGATGGAAGTGTGTGAGGTGTGCGGGGCATTCCTTATTGTGGGAGATGCTCAGCAGAGAATTGAAGATCACTTGACAGGGAAGCAACATTTAGGGTGAGTTCCTTTTAAAGGTCTTGTTAAAATTTTAAGCAGAAAATTGCTTAATCTATCTCATTACTCCAGAGAATTTTAATTATTCTGGTCAAAGATAACGAGAATAATCGATTTGGACAGAAAACATTTAATTTTGGAAAAGAAATGAGATCATTTTCCTGGCTTATTTCTTCTAATTGTTGCTTTATTCATCTTCCAGTTACTCCAAGGTGAGGAAAGTCATCGATGAGATGTACGAGGTTCGTCGCCGGGAGCGTACCGAGTCGGAGAAGAGACGCATGGACGAGGAGAGGCGGCTCAAGTACGAGAATGGGGGTTCAAGTGATCGTCGAAGAGACGATCGATACCGGAGAACCAGGTTTGTTGGAGTTTTTAAGCATGTTTCTTAATTTTATATCAACTTTTTAACTTTAAATCCTTTGATTACAGCCGTGATGATTTCGATCGACGCCGGGATGACCGTTCTAGGCATCGCAGTGGAGGCAGCGACCGTGACAAAGACCGGGATCGCTACAGGAATAGACGTGAGTTGAGAAAATTCAGTAATTTTTTTTTATATTAAATTGAATTTTAACCTTTGGTGATAAATTTTGCAGAGCATCGTGATCGCAGGCGTAGTCGAAGTCGCAGTCAGAATTGATGTGATTCCTTCAGAACATTTTAGAGGTACCCAGAAACTATAAAAATCAATAAGCCATGGATTCAGGTATGTGGAGTTTCAGCCTCTTACAAAAAATGCCTCTTTTGACAGTATATTTCCATTTCATATCTGTTTTTATACTATGATTTTCTAAATATTTTATTTATTTTTATTGATATTGCCATATTTGATGTTTTACATGAGAGAGAAATTTATTTTTCCCACAATGTTGATTGAATGAGAGGAATTTTATTTATTTCCTACAAAAGTTATTTATTGTACATACATTTGGCTGTTTTTCCAAACCTCTCATTCTCTTGTGTTTTATTTTATTTGTTTCTTATCGTAAAGAAATTTAATAATTAGCTGATTTTAATGCGTGAATGATCAAACATGTGTGGGAAGAAAATGTTTGCCCAAGGCTTGTGTGTGAGTGTTTGAAGAACAGTAATAAAAAAAGGTGTAGGGAAAAATGCGAAGGTACCAATACCCTTCTCAGCTGTGGATATTCACACGGAGAAACCAAGTAAAAAAAATATTTTTAGATTATTAATAAAAAAAAGAACTTTGACAAGAAAGTATTAAGTAGATGAGAGAACAAAAGACCAGTCAAGAAGTTCCCCTGAATAGGACTTTGTACTGAAATGTTTGTGGGCCACACAACTTCTCTCGTAATTGATTAAAACACGGCGTTCTAATCAGGTTAGTAACTAAATATACAACAACAACCAAAAAATATACAAAATTCTTCCCCATCCATTGAGGAGAGAAAAAAATAATCCATAATGTCTAAACATTTCTTTTTTCTCTGTTATAAGAAAAAAATGTTGAACTCTGCCATTTAGATTGATATTTTGCGCAACGGTGAAAAGGTATACCTTATTTTTTTTGGTGTTTGTAAAAAGAAATTTAAAAAAAAATTGTAGGAAAATTTATGATGGAATTTTCACGGGAGAGACACACAGAGAAAAGAATACAGATAAAGAGAGAAAAATGCGCTTAAGAAAATTTTACACAGCATTGCAACAGCGAGCATTTCCGAGGTATTTATAAAACAAAACATTTACATGATAAGAAAATAATTATTAAAAAAAATCAATTTCTGCCTTTTCTTAAAGATGCAATATAGAGAGAGAGAAAATGATAAGATATATTTGGCAAAATGACACTTTCTTACACATGAACTGTGATTCTTAATGTTGCCCAAAAAAAGAATAACACAGAAAAAATAGAAGAATTTTCCGTGTTTCCATTGTAATAGTGTGTGATGTGATCTTCATATATTTCTTTAATTTATTCTGCTACATATAAAACAAAATCTCTTTAAAAGACGACCAAACGAATTATGTTGAAAAACAAGAACAGAGACAGTAGAGATATAAAAATTGAGCCAGAAAGGATAAAATCAATTTTGTGATATTCGTGACGAATGTGCCTCATATGTGCCGAATTGTTTTTTGGGTTAAAAAAGATCTTCTCTGCCACTTTAGGATATTTGCAGAAGATGGAATGATGGTGATCATATCAACTGTAAAATCGTCTGTGTTTAATTTTGAAAAGAAAACATTTGTGAAAAAAAATTGTTGCAAGAACTCTTGATAGAGAGCGAGAGGGAGAGACGGAGGAGCAGGAGAAAAGTATTTAGGACATCACGAAAGGACTCAAGGACCTCTTGTATGATCACCTCCAATTTTTGATTCTACGATGGATTCGCAGAAGATGGAGAAAGAGCGAGACCCAGCCTAAAAACACACTCTTGGAGGTGCGTTCAAATGAATTTCTTATTTTAATAATTACCTATTAGGTTTACTTGTAAAAACAACAAATCATTCATTTTATTCTAATGAACATTTTAACCAAAAGAACGATGGAAAGAGAAAAAGGAAGTAGATTTTCCTTTGTGTATGGAAAATATGTTTTTTTTTCATTCATTTGATTTAGCAAGTGTACTTGAGAGAATCTTCTCTCTCAAAAAAAAAGAAACTATTTTACTGTAGACTAAAAAAAGGATAATTTTTTCACTAACGGAGTTTCTCTTTGAAAGAGTTTTAAGCATAAATATTTAAAGTTGATACAAAAAAGAGGAGAAATATCCTATTAATGAATTAAAAAAAGATAAATAGAATTATTAGATGTCACTTGAGAATAGTAATTGATATATTTGGCACAGTTTGTCTCATTATCAACATTAATTCAGTGTTTTATTGCATAACCTTCATGGTTTTATCGATAAAACAAGTGGATTATAGTTAAGAATAAGACACACTGTGTCCAATTATAAGGGGATTTTATGCCTCTTTTATCTTCACGTGGTTCTTTTTCAGCATATCAGAGAAGACAATCTTCTCTTAATTACAGTAAAAAAAAAAACAAAATTATCCATTTAATTTCTTGTGAGTGTATCGTGTGTTTCCTTCCTTAGAGAATTTTTCCTCGTATAAATAGAGACACAAGAAGTTTCAATGTATGGAGCATTTTAATTTTTAAATATATTAAAGAGAGATAGAGAAAAAAATCAGCTCTATAGAAAATTAACTGGAGAATTTTCTCTTCCGCTTGAGCCTCCTGAGGAGCTTATCATTGCTGAAATCATCTACTATTTGATCCTCTTCATCATCATCGCTGTCTTGAAGAACTTCTTGGGATTTTTCCTCCGATTCTTCTCCGTTTTTTTCCAACTCTTCAGCGCTCTTGATGAGCACTTGTGAAGGCTTTGTCTTCACATAGCATTGATAGAGGATTATGTTGTTGATCGTTGAGTGAATCCTTACGTAGCGCTCTAACGACGTGGAACACAAAAACTTGCCAGTTTTGTCCAATGACAAGTCCATAATGCTGCCAATTGATCCTTTGTACGTGTGAATGGGAAACTTAAGGCTCCTGGTGTCAAAGGCACGGATTCCACCGGTGGTGAGGCCCACATAAACGAGATTGGCGTAGATATTCATGCAGGAGAAGCTCATTGGCTCCTTCTCCTTGGGCACAAATTGCAGAACTGGACGTCTCTGCTTCCGGATGTCGTAAGTGCGAATGTATCCGTATCTAGAGGATGTCACCAGTGTATTGCTGTCCAGGAAATTCACGTCGGAATCCCACACGGGCACTTCCATCTGGAGGCTGTCGTGAGGGACGTTCTTAGAGGTGAAAATTGGCGTTTCTTGCTCAATATTCCATACTTTGAGGCAGTTTTTCCTCTCTTTTCCACCTGTGGCCAGGAGTTTGGGATTCGTCAAACACTGACGCATCCTGGTGATGTTTGTTCCGGCTGAGAGTGTCTGGATCTCGTCATCATCTCCCAAGATGTGGATTTGTCCAAGATTTGAGGCTCCAATGAGTTTCCTGGAATTATGAATAATTATCTAGTAAAAAATTATTCAAAGTTCTATTGAATCTTTTACCCATCTACTCGACAGACTCCCACAAGGGCTCCATCAGGAATTTTCGTGGTCATCGTGAAGGTATTCATCTGCAAATTATAAACTTGGACTGTGCTGTTGCTTCTCCCCAGGAGAATCTCAGTTTCAGCCTCATTCCCCCATCTTAGCGTTGTTATACCCTGTCCTGGCTCCAATTCGGAGACTTTCTGGAGATTGTTGGGCTTATAGGGATGCTCACTGACAAGATCATACTCTAAGATATGAAATAATTATGATTTTTATTGATGTTTACGATGTTTATGATAAAGAGTGAGGTTACAAAGTTACCTTTTAGCGCCCCCACTTGACTCCCCACGTAAACACGGTTTCTCTCCGTGTAACTTGATTGTTTTGAATTTCTGGAGATCATTTTAAGTTACTTCACGCTTAAAAATGACTTTATTCTAATAATTTACTGGAAAACCAAAAAATATAAACACGGCGATAAGCACGTGCGTCTCACTATGAAGGTTACCTGATGAGCAGAAACCTAGAGTTTGTAATCGGACAACACTTTCGTTAGGTTCCCTCCCCTCTTCTTATCAACCAAACCAATCGTCGATTGGCTTTGCTGCTTTTGTTTGGGTGGGTGTCGGAGCGTGCAGAGCAGAGGATGAGAAAAAGTAGCGATACGGTGTGAAAAATCGTGATTATTTCTCTCTATTCCGCCCGTGGTGACTCTCACTCCCTGTGATATTCTTGCCCGCCGCCCAGAAGTGAGCCCGATAAGTGCAGAGGAGAATCGATCAAGAAAGCAATAAAAAATGGTGAGTGAGTCATTTTTGTGCACCTTCCGGGGGGTCCAATTCAGCAAATTTTCCACTCTTTGCGCTCTTTGCAGACGGACAAACTGTGTGACATCAGCCCAGAGGTGCGAGAGGAGCTGAAGAAGTTCCGATTCCGCAAGAGTACAACGAATTCCGCTCTCATCTGTGAGTCTCCTCCTCAGAGATGAGTCTTTGTTGTTAATAATTTCTTATCTCATAATTTCCAGTGAAAATCGATCGAGAGAAGCAACTCGTTATTCTGGATGAGTTTATGGATGATGTGTCTGTGGAGGAGTTGCAGGAGCAATTGCCTGGACATCAGCCACGCTACGTGATCTACAGTTACCGTATGGAGCACGACGATAAGAGGATTTCTTTCCCAATGTGTTTCATATTCTATACGCCTCGCGACAGCCAAATGGAGCTCCAGATGATGTACGCGGGAACGAAGCGTGAACTCCAGCGTGAGGCTGACCTCACACGGGTGTACGAGGTGCGAGAGTTGGATGATTTCACGGATGAGTGGCTCAGAGAGAAGCTAAAGTAAAATGCCGAAGAGACAAAGCAACCGCAACATTGCCAAATTCCCTCATGCGGGGGCCTTTTCGCCCCTTGCGATCCTTTTGTCAAAGCCAGAAAAGTATTCCCATTCATTAAAAGACGTCGATAGACGAGAAGTTTGGCTTTTTATTGCATTATTTTGTTAAATGAAGTCCGTGAAGTGCGTAAGTAAGTGCTGAACGCGCCAAAATCATTCGAGCAACAAATCGCTTATATATTTTGAGATTTTATAGTGGGTCTCGGAAATGGTGATAGATAAATTGGTTTTCGGATATGCATGATTAGCTGTACGAGCCTGAGAAATTTCAAAAAAATTAATATTGAAGTTTTCGCGGCAGATGAATCTTAAAAATTTTCCACGGGAAAGAGGGGAGGGAATTCAATGGGACAGCTGATTGAGGGGAATCATTGTCCCACAAAGTGATATTATTTAATTTTATAAAATATCATGCTTTTCTTGTTGAAAAGTCTCAAAAGTACTAAATTTTGAGATTCATTTTTCGCTTTTTGATAAAATTTAATACTTTTTCTTAGAAATTATCCTACAGTTTGGTTTGTTTTGAATCAATTTTTTAAGTGTCCCAAAGTTTCGTTGATTTTCCCCTCTCCTCGGAACCTATCGCATCAATTTGCTGCACAACCTTCAGACTTTCGTTCTAGTAGTACTGAAGGCGCTGCCGTGGAGAGCGGGTTTCTTCTAACCAATTCTTGTTGTGGTTCCTCCAATCTCGCCACGCGATGGATCTGACTCTGAAGAATTGGTTCAGTGAAGCAAATGACTTGTGGCCTGGACAATGCATGTCGCTCAAAGTGAAGAAGATGCTGTGGGAGGAGAAGTCGCAATATCAGGACATCAAAATCTTCGAATCGTGAGTATTTCCGGAACGCGTCGTCCCTCAACCCCTGCATAACCACCTGTTTTGTATTGCAGGGAGACATATGGACGTGTCCTGACTCTGGATGGTATCATTCAGTGTACTGAGAGGGATGAATTTGCCTACCAGGAGATGATCTCCTTCCTGCCACTCTGTTGCCATCCCGAACCCCGGAAGGTGCTCATTGTGGGTGGTGGCGATGGCGGCGTGGCGCGTGAAGTGGTGAAGCATCCCCTCGTGCAGGAGGTCTATCAAGTGGAGATAGACGATCGCGTGGTGGAGTTATCCAAGGAGTTCCTGCCCTTCATGGCGTGTGGTTTCACGTCGCCCAAACTCAATCTCACCATTGGCGATGGCTTTGACTTCATGAAGAACCACGTGGGTGAGTTTGACGTTATCATCACGGACAGCAGCGATCCCGTTGGACCCGCCGTGTGCCTCTTCCAGGAGTCCTACTTTGCTCTCCTGAAACGCGCCCTCCGGCCAGGGGGTATCGTGTGCTCCCAGGGAGGCACCTACTGGACGGAGATGAAGCAGGTGCAGGACACTCTAGCTCACTGCCGTAGTCAATTTCCTGTGGCCGGATATGCAATCTCTACTGTGCCCACGTATCCATGTGGACAGATTGGATACGTGATAGGATCATTGAATGAGGTGAGTCACGTTTTTTCTGCCTCTTTCCCTGCCCTCGGGGCAGAAATAATCTGTTTCACAGATAAGACTGGCCACTTCTCGTTTCCTTAAGTGCTTCTTGTTGAAAAAAAAAATGCACTGCTTCGCAGTTAATTACCCTTTCAAAAAATTTGACCGCTGAGATGAGAAAAAGTGCATTTACGTGCATAAATGAGGAAAACAAGTTTTTACGATATTTTTGGACTTGATCTTGAATGATTAATGGTCCCATTAGTGTTTACGGAAATTTCAGGGAATTTGTGAAACATTTCATATTTGAGAGAAAAGCAATTAACTTCTCAAGAGTCCAAGAGATGAAGAAGTTCAGAGTTCAATGATTATTCTATTCTGGTTATCCGAGGATTTTCACATTTTTTAACGTATTCATTACTAGTTTTTCGTAGTTTTTTTTGTGAAATCTCGCGTATCCAGAAAATAAAAGCTTTTTACGTTTAACAAGAACTTCAATGAATTGATGAATTATTTTTGTGAGGAATATTTCAAAAAGGATTTTTCCGGGGATCTCTGAGTTTCCTCCATAATAAATTATGACTTGAAATTCTTGCGTGAATTTTTGCATCATGAAAAAGTTAGGAAAGTTTGAAGGAAAGAAATGAAACTTTCAACCTTTAAAATCACAACATCATTTCTAAAATTCTTCATGCACAATAATAAGAAGATAAACTGCCAAAAAAACCAACCGAAGGCGAAGAAGCGATAAAATCCACCATCGATCAAATTTCTTACAATTTACTTGGGAAAAAAACACGCACATCACAGAATATCTTTTCCTCTCTCCTCGACAGGCCACAAATCTCAGGGAGCCGGTGGTGACGTTCACGGATGAGGAGCTGGAGAAGATGCAGATGCGCTACTACACCTCTGACGTCCACCGAGCAGCCTTCACTCTGCCCAGGTACGCCGCCAATGCGCTCAAGTGAGCCGGAGGAGATCCGCTGGCGGAGTCTCGGTGCATCTCCGTGCACGTCCTTCAAACACAATCCATGAGAGAGAATATTTTTTTACACAAGGCACACACCTTTTATCTAAATTGTATATTTTTTGCGCTAAAATAAACTCTATATTTTTGTGGCGTTACTAAAAAAGAATGCGCGGAAATTTTTTTTCTTCTTGCTTTCTCCTGTGGAAAATCGCATGTCAAGAGATTTTGGATTCGCGAGGGTACAAAAATAATTTAGTTATTTGCAATTTATCGTTAGTGTGGCTCTTTTTTGTATGAAAATGTACAAAAAGAAAATTTTGGACAAAGGCACATGTTCGCACCAGAGAGCATTTCTACCACGCCGGCACACTCACAGCTCCTCGAAGAAGGCCACACGGGACTTGGTGGAGCCGGACTTGAGTTTCTTCAGTGTTGAGTACTTTGTCTCGCCCTGACGCAGTTGTTCAGCATTCAAAATGTCCAGCACGCACTGGTTCTCCTGGATTTTGAGCAACTCGATCTCCGATCGCAACTCCCGGAGCTGATGTTGCACTTGCTTAGACTTCTCCAGGCACTCAACACTACAATGTTAATCAGAGAGAGAGAGGAAAATTAAAAAAAAAAATCATTTCAGTCAAACATGAAAGATAAAAACATCTCACCGCTCCTTCTCGATCTCTCGGTCAATCTCCTCCATATCTCCGCCAGCGATGATGTCATAGTGGCAGAGTTCAACGTCCAGTATCTGTGACTCTGTCACATCACTGCCACTGATTGAGGGCTCCACTGACGGGGAGCTCTGACTGACGCTGCGACTGAGGAATGATAGAAGCTTCGTGGTGGCGTCTCGTTCGGCCGCTCTTGCGTACATCAGCTCCTTCTTGAGCTTGTCCGCCTCCGCTGACCGTTTCTCCTTCTCCTCTGTGAGTTTCGCCACGAAGAATTCCGTGTCTCTGATCCTCTTCTCCAAATCACCCTAAAAAAAATAAAAGTTTGTAAACTCAACAGTTTACAAGGAAATAAATCTCATCTCTCACCTTTTCCTTTTCAGTTTTCAGTGCCGTCTCTCTTAAGCGATTCATCTCCTGCTTGAAGGTGTGCGCCTTGTGCTCCGTCAGGATCATTTGCTCCTGATTCACTCGACTCTTCTCCGCATAAATCTCTGCTGCTTCCTCTGACCGTCTCTAAAATGAATCAAACCAAGAGAATTTGTTAAGGAAAGTTGATCTAAAAATCATTTAATTCACATGAAGCATATGCTGCATGAAGTGCAGTGCTTCAGAATTAGGATTTTTTAAAAATAAATCAACTCACGAGAGCTTCGCCAGCATTCTGCATCTCATCCTGGAGCTGCATCAGTCGCTGCTCCAAGTTGGCCTTTTCACGCTCCGCCTGCTCCCTAAGTTGCTTCTCCCTGGACAACTTATTTCGCTCAATCTGTCGACGTTGCTTCTCCTCCTTGGCCTGTGCCTTCATCTGCTGGATCTCCATTGTATCCGGTTTCCGGCGTCTCATGAACAAATCATGATTACCCACACAGAGATCGAGAATCAATTTGTTGATTCGAAGCTTCTGAGAGATGAAAATGAAATTGGGTGATTTATTGTCCACGGGTTTGATGGTGAATTTCTTGTCGTCGAAGCCAATATGGCGAATCTCTGACCACTGGAACGTCGTTCGGGGTTGTAATTTGTTGTTCTTCTCATAAATATTCAGTCCCATGGCTGTGACTCCAAGCCAGAGCTCTGTGTTCTTCTTGTTGGTGATTGGGAAGTAGTTCACGCCGTACATATCGAGATCCTGGGCTATCTTGAGATATTCCATTTCCGCCTCATCTCGGGACATTCCCTTGTGATCGGAGTACCAAATCTTGATGCGATCCTCCCACATTCGCGGTGTCATCTGGTACTGATCGATGACACGCTGTGGCAGGAGATTTTCACTGGCCAGCAGTCCTGGCTTGCAGTTATCCTCATCGTAGTCTCCATACTTGGCCTGAACGGCGTATGAGGCGAGCAGGACGGACGCCTCCGGCGGGCAGTAGATGTCCATAGAGAGAATACCTTGCTTAACTTGCAGGAAGAAGAGATGCTGAGTGATTTCCTGCACCAGCTCCTCATTGACATTCTCAGGGAAGAATTTGGCATAGAACATGAAGACACATCCGCCCTCGCTCGATAAATTGACACTCTGATCCAGGACCTTCTTGTCCATCTTCAGCCACGAGAGATTGCCCTTGGAGTCCTCGTACTGCAGCCCAAAATACCATGTCTCCCTCAGGCCAATAGTCTGACACACCAGTTCAAACAGGAACTGCCCCGTGGCGCGATGCTCCAGGTGGAATTCCAGTTCAGAATCGAATGTGATCACCTTCACGGGGAGCTGCTTCTTTGACTTCTTTCGACGGAAGGGGCGCATCTTCAGGATATCCACCATATTCCAACCTAAAAGCAAAATGCCAATGCGAGTTGATTAGCCAGAGAGACCTCCCCAAGAAATCTTGCAGACAATCTAACTCCCGGAATGTGGCAACTGTGTAAACAAACAGGTTGCTTGCGCGCTGTGGCTTGAGATATTTTTGGCAGAAAACGGAAGTCACTCGGCACTGTGGGGCGAGTTATGGCCAAGCACACGGCCAGCGGGGGGACAGGGAGGTGGAATATAAAAATAGCCCAGAATCACTGAGGCACACACAACACTCATGAGAAAGTCTTTTGCCTACGGATTTACCTGATTTTCTCCACCCGAAAAATTGTGCAATCGCGCTAAATGTTCGCGGGATCGAGTGTGAAATGATTCAACCACAATTTCAAGTGGCTACAAGAAGTAAATTCAATAATATTATTCTGGTGGACATTAGCAAAAAATAGGAAAAGAAAGAGAACATGGGACAACCCACCCTCGATGGTGTTTTCAGATCCTCCTTCTCTGCACAATCATGCTCTTTTTCTGGCACTTTCAACTCTCTTGTTATCACACTTTTGCACCCACTACCCTATCACACTCTTTAAACTGCAATTTAGGCGAAAGGATGGCAATTTCACAGATATTTCTCGCAAAAATTGCGATAGAAGAATATTTTTTAGGCACTTGAGTTTTTATTTCGGTGACGTTTGTCCCACGGAATTCCTCTGACACTGTCCCACATTCCTCAACCTTCGTTAAGTGTTCGTTAAGTGAGTGTTGAAAACATTGAACGCAGTGAGGGTGTTTTCTCTTCAAAAAACCACAATTTTAGTGAGTTTTTGTGCCCGTGAGCTTGAATAATCCTCTTTAAATGGAGCAAAAGGAAACTAAATCAGCGAAAATTGCCGTCGAGCAGACAATTCCTTCGAATAACAGCGAAAAGATTGCTTCACTCTCGAAGGAGGCGGAGTCTCTAAAGGCAAAACTCGAAGAAGAACGACAGAAGCTCAATGATTTGTCTCGTAAGCTTTCTTAGATGATCCTTTGATTTCTTTTCTATATATTTCACGTGTATTTGGGGGGCAAATCTCAAGATATTTCTTTTAAATTTGCATGGGAAAAGAAAAATCGATTTCCGCCATTTTTATCCATCATGGGAAACTTAACGAAGTCTGGATACGCAGGATTTTTTATCCATGGCGCCAAAATTTTAATAATTTCAGTATCAACGGTCGCCGATCGCCTGGAAATGATCACTTACTTGAACATCAAACCAAGGAGGGTCCTCAAAGGCCATCAGGCTAAGGTGCTCTGTCTCGATTGGTCTCCCGACAAGAGAAAGATTGTTTCATCATCCCAAGATGGGAAGTTGATCGTTTGGGATGCTTTCACGACTAACAAGGAGCACGCTGTGACAATGCCAACCACTTGGGTGATGGCATGTGCTTACGCTCCGTCCGGAAATCTCGTGGCATGTGGTGGTCTCGATAACAAGGTCACAGTGTATCCCATAACGCTGGAGGAAGACATTTCTGGCCGGAAGAAGACCGTCGGCACTCATACGAGTTACATGTCCTGCTGCATCTTCCCCAATTCGGATCAGCAGATCCTAACTGGCAGTGGAGACTCGACTTGCGCCCTCTGGGACGTGGAATCTGGCCAATTGCTGCAGAGCTTCCACGGACATACGGGCGATGTGATGTCCATTGATTTGGCTCCCAATGAGACGGGAAACACTTTTGTGTCAGGAGTGAGTGGTTGAGAATCTCATGCAGAACAGGTCTTATTTCATTTCATTTTCTCTTTGCAGAGCTGCGATAAGATGGCTTTCATTTGGGATATGAGATCTGGGAATGTGGTGCAATCCTTTGAGGGTCATCAGTCTGATGTCAACAGCGTGAAGTTCCATCCCAGCGGCGATGCCATCTCAACAGGATCCGACGATAGCACTTGTCGCCTCTTTGACATGAGGGCGGACAAGGAGGTGGCCGTTTACTCGAAAGAGAGCATCATCTTTGGCGTCAACTCGGTGGATTTCTCAGTGAGTGGGCGTCTCCTGTTCGCGGGCTACAATGACTACACAGTGAATGTCTGGGACACGCTGAAGGCGCAGAGAGTTTGTTTACTCTACGGACATGAGAACAAGGTGTCCTGCTTGCAAGTGTCACCCGATGGCACGGCTCTGGCTACTGGCAGCTGGGACTTTACACTGAGGGTTTGGGCTTAAATTGTGCGCGCCTAACGTGCGTCTTGATGTTTTAGTCTAGTCTCGGATGTTGTATGTTAAACTAGTCTATATGTAATTTGAGAATCTCTAGAATAGCGACCAGAAAGAATTCTCATTCCAAGGATCATTGTTGAAATTTCAAAGGAAATTCCTATTGTCTACCAAAGTCTTATAAAATTCATGTCGCATTCTAGTCAAAAAGAGCCAAAGAGAGTTATCTTGAATTCAAGTGTATTATGTTTATTGAGAAATTATAAGAAATGATTTAGAGGAAACTAAAAAGCCATTGTTCTTTCATTTTCCCGCTTTAGATTTTAGAATTTAGAATTTTAGAATTTTCATTGAAGGAGTGAAAGAAAATAAATTCTCTCAAAAATTAATTTAATTTACTTACCGAAATTTTCAACCTTTGTGATGGAACATTCTCTTTCAATTTAAAACATCTATTTATCCAGCGCCAATTCAAATTGCAATCCAGCAGGAGACAATCAATTGAAAAACTGAATTTTACTGATATTAAGATTTTATTTCAGTAAAAAAGATAATTAATATAAAGTGTGTTTTCCCACCTCCACCCCCCGGTCCAAAGCTCACAGAGCTAACTTTGGACCGGGACACACTTTTATTTGGAATTTTTTGTTCAGAAGAAAAGAAGGAAATAATTAGCATGAGTGTTTTGTATATAATTTCAATATTCGCAAATATTCCTAATATTTGAAGATTCACGAAAAACTGATTTTTTTAATTTTTTATTTTTTTTTAATCGTTTGAATTTTTTTTGAAATTGTAAGAAGTGAATTAAAAAAAATTGTATCCGATCAAATTGCGTATTTTAAAGCAGAATATACATTCAGAACTTTAAAATTAACATTTTCGCTGAAAAGAATGAAAACGATTTTATCTTGAGTTTTCCCCGTGAAAATTGGTGAAAAATGATCTTTTTCCCCCAAAATTTTTTTTAAATCATGAACTTTAATGCCTCCAAATTTTATTGAATTAAAAAAAGATTGTTCAATATTTTGTACTTCTACGCATATTTTGAAAATTTCTTACACTAAAGGCCAATCTACATCAATTATAGGATTCTCACCTGTTAATGAAACACTTTTGAGATATTTCACGGGGGAAATTCCGAACTTAATATTTGTTGCTTTAAACACTTCTCTTTTAGAAGCTAGAATTCCCATCGGTTAATTGGATGTTTTCAATTTTTTTCCTATTCAAATTCATTCACTCATCATCATGTCATTCACTCTTAAAAATTGAGTGTCCAATGAATCCATGGAAATTCTAGCCTCCAAGGAAAGTGTTTAAAAATATTCTTTCGGATTTTCCCCCCGTCAAATGCCTAAAAAGTGCTTCATTGGTTTGATGAGAGTCCTGTAATTGCTGCAGATTGGCCTGCAGTGGAAGGAATTTTCGAAATATGCGAAGTTCAAAATAATTAATTTTCTTTTTTGAATTCAATAAAGATTGGGGCATATGAAGTCCACGACGTAATTTTTTTTCCTAAAAAGATAATTTTCTACCAGCTTTCACGGTTTAAAAACTCATAATAAAATCGTTTCTCACTCTTTTTTTAGCGAAAACGGAAATTTTGTATGCTTGAAAAGCATATTTTGCTCAAATTACGCGATTTGATCGAATATCAATTTATTTTTCATTCATTATCCGTACAAACAAACTAAACAATGTAACATAACAAACGAAACATTAGAACAAAACATAATAAATCAAGAAATTTTTTTTCAGTTTTTCTAGAATTTTCTAAAATAATAGGAGTAATTTTGAATAATGAAATTATATTTAACAACTCATGCTAATCACTTACCTTCTTTTCTGATGCACCAAGAATTTCATTCAATTTAGGGCCTTTAGAGCTGTCCAAAGTTCCTGGAAAGAAAAACATAAACATGGATTTAAAGAACGCCCGAAAACTACTGAAACTCCCGAAACTCCCGATTAATTTGGTCAAAAACATTAATATCATAATCGTTATCGCGCACAATTTTTATAAAATTTCTCACGTTTAATGCGAATTTTATAAATTTTTCATCCTCTTTTGCAAGTAGTTCGTCTTGCACTCTTATAATTTCGATTAGACGTTTTAAAATGTCATCAAGCGACATTTTACTTACTGATTTAGGCTTCTTCTCACTCAAATTTACATTTTTAATCACTTGTCTGGCCTTCTGGCCAAAAATTTTCCGATTTCCACTTATTTTGACAAGATTCGACATTATACACGTCTGGCCTCCTCTACACTTGAAAGTAAACTGAGAAGAAAAAAAAATGTCGACTCACTCGCCTACTGCGATTCGAATTGACTTCGGGCATGACATTTCATGACTTCGGATTGACTTCGGGTCGCTTCGGGTTGACTTCGGGCATGACATTTCCGATGGCACCCGATGTCAAAAACGACGATGACCGAACAAGATGGCGGGTCTACGAGGCGTTTGAATTGTTTTTTATGTGAAAAAATTTTTCGTTTGCAAGGTTTGCAAGAAAAAATAACCGAAGTCACGTTTGAGAATGCAAATAAATCCCATGAAAAAATGCATTTGGTCCAATTGCCTATTTGGGACATTGGAAAGAAAGCGGGGAAAATGGTCATCAGCGCCATCAACCAGTTCAACGGCACAACTTGACGGGAATACTGGAATTCCGGCTCAGTTGTGCTGTGTCGCGAGTGGCGGTGAGAGAGTGCGATGGGACTAAAATTTACGGGGAATGTCTGCAATGGAAATTGTTACTGAAGAAATTCTGTGTGAAGTGGATGTGTTTTCGTTAGTGTCGTGTGTCGAGTGAACCATTTCCACCAGCTACTACCTGGTGCACTGAGGACAAATAATACGACGGAGCTGGCGAAAGCAGCAGACCAGGAAGGCTGAAGAGAAAAAAGTGAAAATGTCAATTGACTGTCGACGAAGGAGTATCTCTTTTTCCACTCTCATTGTTTGGTTGTGAGAAAATCCAGTGAAATATCCAATAAATCGTCACCTGGACGCCACGCAGGACACCCAGTCTCGCCGTCTGGAGTGGATTTCACGGTAATTTTGGACATGAGCTATGGGGGATTTGTGGTGGAATTTCCCGGAGTGTTGAAACGTATTGGTGCCATTTGCGGAGTGTTTGTCTCTCCGGGCAATGGATGGATGAAAAAGAGGCATTTTGTGTGTGATTTTTTGTTCTTCTCCGGGCCACTTTTCAGGTCGTTCTCTGGCCCACACATTTTCCGCACCTCTTACAGCTCCTGCTCCAGCTGAGTCACATCGCCAAGTGACCAAAAGACCAATTTTTCATGTTAATACAATTCGGTCGCCCACCCACTCGGCGGAGCCTCCGCAAGAAGAGCCACTCTCTCTCTTTTGGAATTGCTCAAATTCTCGTCCCGCGGCACGCACCTCGCGGCATTATTGACATTTTCACGATTTTACCAAAGTTATTACTCAGCGGAGCTGGCGGAGGAATGCCCTTCTTGCCCTTCTTCGTGTCCGGATGTTTTTCCGCCCAGCAAGACCCCCAGAGAGAACGTCGCGAAAGAGGTGGAAAAAGAGCGATTAGGCCGAGAAAAAGGGCCAAGAGGTGGTCAGGGCGGGATGAGGACGTGGGCAAAAGAAAAGAATATAATCGAAGGTGAGAGAGAAAGAGAGATTGGGTAGAAGAAGAGGAGAAAAACGGCAAACATTGAAGAATTCCGGAATGGCACAAACTCACTTTTGCCGTGTTGCCCTCTTCTATCATCATCGCCCGTTGATGATCGAAAGCCACCATGTGTAGAGCACTTTTCTGCCTTTTTTTTCGGCTTGTCTCGTCCAAGGAGCCACGGATACTGCCATCAATTGAGCAGGTGTCTCTGGGTCGCTGAAGGGAGATTCTCTTTGGTGGTTCAATTGATCAGAATCTCTCCTGAACTCATTTCGATTCACCGGAAGTATTCGTGGGTGAATTTTTGCAAGCATTGTCTCATTCAAAAGACACAGCTTTTTCAGCTTTTATGTGAAGAAATTGAATTTTGATAAAAAAAAATGGGGAAAATTTCTGTTTTTGTGAATGGGACGTAACCGAAGTTACACAAATCTTTTAATCTGATAGACTTATACCGAGTTATGGTGAAATTCCTTCAAATTTCTATTAGAGTCTTCCGAATCATCCTTAAATTTCCAGTAGATTGATTCTTGTTTTTACAAAAACTTTTCCAAGAAATCATAATAATTTTCTGACGATTGTTTCACTTCTTGATTGCCCCTAGTAAAGGTCACCAAGAGAATCTTTTGCTCGTAAGTTAATCTTCCATGCCCTGTCGTTTATTTATTTACGAGGCAACACAGCAGCATTTTATTGAACTGAATTTTTCACCCGAAAAACCTCCCATTTCACTGATGTGAATTTTTGGGCCCGGTGGCAGGAGGAAGTCGATGGCTCGAGCCTTCTTTTGGGGTAGAGTGGAAGGGAGTTTCTTAAAAGGGCGCGCGACACGATCAGAAATCTCCGGTATGTTATTTAATAGTCAGAATTTTAATGATGAAAATATTCATTTGGTGATTTATATGAACATTTGAGGCGGGCACACGCTCTCTTGGCGGATAAATTGGCAGCTACCAAGAGGAATGTTGGTGGCGGAGGGGAATTGGCAGGTCAAAGGGAGAGAGAATAAATAAATTTACCCTCGTGCCAACTTTCTTCCGAAATTTATTAGGCAGAAAAGTCTGTAACTACCCATTTCTGGTCATTCTTCAGTCAGTTACGAAAGGAAGGGAGAGATTCTGCAGGAATTTTAATGCAATTTGTTGGGGTTTTAGGGAAAGAGAGAGAGAAAAAGAGTCCTCGTTGGATCAATAGTTTATTTGGAGACAAAAAAGTTGAGGCATTTTTCCATAAGTCGACTCTTCCGAGTGCTCCATCCAACGTTGTTACAATCTCCTTTGGCCGTTTGGGTATGACTCGTCAATATAATTTCTGCGTGGATGTTAATCAAAATTGCACAATATTTCGTCACTTTAACATAAGAAATCTCCATGCAAATGCGATGATCTGTCTGGTTTCCGGCCATATAGAGATAGTCTCTCAAGTGGCTTCGGAGGCAGCAGAGAGTCACGATGAAATTGTGCCACTGACTCCTATTCTCCTAGCTAATTAATTTAATTGTATAATACCTGGGATGCATAACTAATAGTGAAGACTGTTTGACTAAAAGAGCATTTTTAATTATCACATTGAACTAATCTGAATAATCTCGTGAATGAGAGAGAGAAAGAGAGCTATTGGACTGTAAGATATATAATTTGCAACAGCAATTCTTCTAGCGATAACATATTCTTAAACACCCTCGTTGGGGATGAAGAGATTTAGAAAATTGTTAGTCTTCTTTTCTACTTTGTATTTCTTTTATACACATTTTTTTTGCTGTGTTGTAATAGAGATTTCATTGAGCCACAAAATGGTTATTTCATGGCGCTGTGTCGGTAACATTAAATATTCTGTATAAAATGGGAAGCAGTTAGGTACTTGCTAGTAAAAATGTCACCCTTTTGCCTTCTAAAATAGGTTTATGAGAATTTGTCAAAGCATTGAATGTTTCCATGATCTCATCTAAGCCCTATATTGGTCATCCAATGCCTGATTTCCTTTGAATGTGTTCATCTGCTCTGATTGATGCTGTGAAAAACCTTCACATTTTTGCTCTTGTTATTTGGTGTTTGAAATTTGAGGGATGGAAGCACGAGCGCTCGACAGAGGCAAAACACAGGGAGGTTTTATCGGAGAAGCGCGTGGATTTTCCATTATGGTGAATAGATGAGGAGAGATGAGGAGGAAAAAAAGGACCCACCACACACATTTTTTTTGCTTTCTTCCCATTCACTCTCTCTCTCCCTCACTTCCTTCTTTTGACCCTCTTTTGCGCCGCTTTTTTTACGTCTCTGTCCCATTCTCCGCTTTCCTGGGGGGTGCATTCGGGAGATGCAGGCGGGCGGCAGGAGAGATGGTGAGATTACAATACATGATGACGGGAGGAATATCCGAAATCTCACATCTCACTCCCACCAATGGCCAATGATGGGGCAATGCATCTCGCTTATTGAGTGTTTTGTGTACAAAATGTGTGTAAATATTCGTCTTATGCATGATCACGGATCAGAGAGAGAGTAGGTATATATGTATGGATCCCGGTGTGGTGTTTTTGGTGTGTGCCTGCCTGACTGACTGACTCCTCTTCTCCTCTGCTTCTTCGGCGTCGTCTTCCACGGGTGGCTTCAATGGATCGTGTGTGTTTGTGCAGAAGAGCTCTCTAGAGAGCTCTACCAAAGAGGGAACAGATGTCTTCTTCGGTCACTCCATCTCACTCCGCCACGTTGCCTCTGTCCCATTCCTGCACGGCCCAGGAACATGCAGCGAGTGCCACCAACAACCTCTTCCCAACACTATGCCGTGTCTCATAACGCGTTTTTTTTTCCCTGGGCCTCCTCCTCAATTGCATCCATTGAATCCAATTTGGCTGGGTTTCTTGAGATTGTGTGCGTGGCGGAGGCATAGATGAGCGGCACCAGTCCTCACACTCTGGAGTGACTGGAGGCTTCACTCAATGAATTCTGTGTGCCTGGGCTTTTGGGAAGAAGGAACACGCGGATTTTTTGTCTGCTTCTCGCATTGCATTCCCTTCCTTCGGGGCCGCTTCTTTCCGATTCATCAAAGTTCCATGTACCTAATTCGACAAAGCGCACGTCCCATGCCACAGTTGCTTATCTCAAATTACCAGATGATCGCCTCCGGGTGCCAAAACTCTTTCATCTTCTATCTCTCTGCATCATTTTCACATCGGTGATTGTTGAATCCAAATTTTATTTGGCGCGTGCAAGCTATGGACGAATAATTTTCGTTGAGCAATGATACTTTGTCAAAGAAACTTTTTCTTCGGAAGTGATAAAAACAGGTTGTTGATTGCCAAAAATGTGTGGTAAATTTTGCAACAATGGCTTTTTCTAATGTACCGTGCAATACTTTTCCTTAATGACTTTTCTAAACAACCTGCTAAAGGTGAAATCATTAAACACCCTTTCAATAATATTAGATAGGGAGGATTAGGTAATGAAAGGGAAGACCTTTTGGCTCTGGGCCTAAAATGTTGTCTTACTTTAGACTGGAGGGCGCGCGATGGATGGCCTGAGGCTTGGAAGATGGTGGAAAAATGCAAGAATTCAAAGAAGTTAAAAGTGCAATTTGCATTTCTTGGGTTTTTCTGGCACTGCAGCTTAATTTGGCTCAAATGGACAAAATGAGCCCACTTAGAGGAGAGGCCCTTGCTATCGAGATGGTGCGGCTGTGTGTCGGGTCGGGGTCTGGAAAGTGGTTTGAATGCAATTGAGCGTGCTTGGCGCGGCCACGAGGGTGAAAAAAAGAGGGGCGAAATTCAAGAAGATCTTGAGTGCATCTCATTTTTAACAATGATGCCATATGCACCATATGTCTCGGCTGCTTTTTTTTCGGCCTTCTCCAACACACTTCAACACACCGGCTCACTTCTTTTGCCAATGGGGCCCCGTCTCTCTGGAGAGCTCACACGGCTGATCTTATATAGTTTATAAAAAGTTAAATAATAATAATATAATATACCTCGATTTTTCATCCATCCCTCACACACTTGGTAGCTTCTCTTTCTCCTCTTTCCCTAAATTTCCATCTTGTCACACAATGTATTTGTGCAAATTGCCACGCGGAAATGGGATTAACAATGTATTGTTAACATATTTTTTTTTTTATATTGCTTATTTGCTCTTCACCGTGGGTGCCTTTTTTTCTGGGATTCTCTCTTGGCTTAACTGTGGTTTTATAGGAGCAAAGTGATGAGACAAAAGACACCAAAAAAAAAGAAAGATCTTGCGCTTCATGCATTTTCTGGCAGAAATTATCTTCTCTCGCGCACTTAATTGCTCTCTTCATGCAAGAGTTGAGAATTCATGGATGAATTTCTTTAATTCCTGTGATAATATTCCTCCGACTTGAAGCTTGAACTCTCCACTGTGCTGGGATTTACACCCCTAATCTAATCTTCAATTAGCTCTTGGTACGGAGCGAAGGTGTGCAAAAATAAAAGAACTTGAGTGAGAAATATGAAATCTGGCGAATAACTGTGCGATTTCTGAGAAAATGATAAGCCCTTCTGCGCGAAAGTCTTTCAAGCGTGGCGGGCGATGGCTAAATCTCGAGTGCAAGAGAGTTTAAATGCAAATTGATGTGTTTGAGGCGAATAATTAAAAAAATAATGCAATTTTTTAATTTGGTCAATTTCTCATTTAATGTTTTTTTTTGTTTCACTTCTTTTCAGAGAGAGAGCAGCATCGAGAAACACATGAAAATACATGGATTTTATTTTAATTAAACAACAATCACATGAATTGTGTTGAGTGTGGTGGAATTGAAGAATTAGTGATCTGGCTAATGAGTGAGGACAATGTCTGTGAAATTGCCTCTGTGGAAATCAATAAGGTGTCGATGTTGCATGTAATTTTCAACTGAATAATGAAGTCAATTGAACATCGGGCGAGTGTAACGTAAAACCAAAAAAAAAGAGAGAAAGAAAAAAATCAACGAAGGAAAAAAAATCCAAAACGTAAAAATTTTGTGTGTGTGTTCTCTTCTTGGTGGGCTTAAAGAAGAGATCAAACTTTTTGCTCCCTCTCTCTCTCAACTTATTGGGGGAGAATAAATCGAGGAAATAGCAAAGTCGGTGGTGAGGTGATTAGAGACCGCGGATCAAAGGGAAGAGACCGACAAGTTGGTGGATAATATTGCAATTTTGAGAGTGAACCAAGAGCCGGAACTCCTGGGAACTGATCACCATTCACAGCGACACGGAGGCAACAGGACAGACATGATGGAAGTCCAATCGACGCGATTGACACGATATTCAACACCAATCACATCAGCCTTTTCGTCATTCATCACGTCGGACTTTTACAAATTCCTGGCCCGATTCTCTGGTATGTGATGATAGTTTCTCTCTCTCTTGTAAAAATACCTTATCCCAAAAATATGCCCCCGGCTGACTTGAGAGAAGAATGCGTTCTCCCGTACAAATGACCATTGAGCACGTTCATTCATAAATTATTGACAATGTGGTGGAATTTAGCATAAAAGAGACGCATTTTTTTCTACCTCACACAGTCTTATTCTTGACCCAAAATACAGTGGCGAACATTAGAAGTGCAACTAAGAGCAGGAATGTTATAACTTATTCTTGGAACCTTTTTGGGATCCTCCGAATGCATCAGCTTAATCTGCAAATGATTTAGAAGACCTCAAAAGAGGTTGCAAAGTCAAGTTAAATAATACCTCTAATTTTAATTTTGTACATTATTTCGGAGAATTTTAACATAAATTTCAATCGTAATATTGCCTAATGAAATTCTTTGAATGAAAATTATCAAGCGAAAAGTAAAAGTTATTATAAAAGATGAATTTGAGGTACGAAAACGAATTTCAAAAATATTTCAGCACAATAAAAAATAGTCTCATTTAAAATGGCACTAAAATATGTTGTTTATTAATCCTTTAAGGAACGATTGGCCGTATTATGAGCCATAGATAACTTTTTTCTCGAGGGACAGGAGGTACATTAAAAGGAAAAGTATTGAGTTTATCAATGTTGTTCCCTTTGTGACAGCTACTGTATGAAAATCACCAATAGGTATGTTTTGTCTCCTAGAAATTCATCCGTGTCTCTTTGGTGGTTTTTTTGGCAAACGAAGACCGTCTCATTTTTTAGTTAAACAGTCTGTAAGGCTCTCAAGACAAAAAGTATTATATAGAGATATGGCAAAAGAAAGACGACAAAAAATATCTCCATGAGATTTTGATGAGAAAATTTTCTTGTATGTCTCCCGAAAAAGTGCGGCTGGTTTCTCTTCTTATTCTTATTCTCCATTTTTTTATGTTCTGTCCATCTTACTCGCTCTCACCAATCTTTCATGTATAATTTTCTTGTGTGTTCACACAATTTCTTTTGTTGTAGGGCCCTCGATATACTTGTTGGGTGTTTTGTTTTCCATCTTCAACATGATAATTTTCATGAGACGCTTCAGAAGTAAACTTTTGTTGCGCGCGGACATTTAACACTAAAATTGATATTTTGTTGACGCTTCAATGGAGGCACCTGCTGGTTGCACTCCAATATTTCCACCAAAACACCGCACAGCACTTGTGTTTCGATGTTTAATCCATCCACGAGAGCGCAAAAAAAAAAGATACACGAGAGAGAGAGCAAGAGAAAAAATTATATAATTCATTCACTTTTACCTTATCCCACAAAAGACATGAGGTTGATGGTCTCCTTGTGTCTCATTTTCCCATGTTTGTCTCTCTTTTTGTCTCTGACTGTTGTCTCCCCCGGGAGACACACACGATGATGATGGAGCGAGAAATGGAGTTTGAGAGCATGTTATTTAAATAATAATAATACCTAATATAAAAAACTATCAGACAATTTTTGCAGATTTACTCATAACAATTGATGCTTCTTCTCCCCTTCCCCCATTCATATGGACAGATTCATTGAAGGTCTGAGAATTGTGCTAAATGATAACTTGATAAAAATCTCTACACATTAATTAACACCTTCGAGACAGACAAGTGAAATTAATCACTCAGGTATTCACAGTGAAGAAAAATCTCTCAATGAATTGTTCACAAAGATTTTCCATAGATTAAATTCAGGTAGAAGGAGAAAAAAATACCACAAAAATCTTTTTTTTTTTTGAAAAATAAACACCACATGCAGGCAAGCACTTTATGGGAGAAGACTTCCCACGCAGAGTCCACTCAATTTTAATTACCACCTCCCAGTGTGGAGTGGCGAAGGAAAAATAGAGAACCTCTTGAGTACTCGTGAGAGTTTTTTCTTATAACTCACTTTTCCGCATTGATTAGAAAAGAATTTAGATAAATTTTGCATTAACCCATTAAAAGTGTGGGGGTTTTCACTATTGGAACATGCAATTGGTTCGATTTTTTCTTTTTCTTCCTCCACCATTTCAGGCATTCTTGGACGCTTTGTGGCTGTTCTTTTAACACTTTAGAAAAATTCCATTCGAGTATTTTGACGCCATTCGTCACAAGAATGACCTTTCTTACTCAAGTAGAAAGTCACGAAAATACCTCAAATTCCTGGATATTGTTTTTATTGTTTGAATATATAAAACATTTTTATGGAGAAATATATTCAGACAGAAGAACCCCTTATATACTGTTGAATCTTAATGCAAAAATCTTTATGATTCTTCTTCCGTGGATTCCTTGTAGATTTATATTTTAAGTTTATGTTAAAGATAATATTATTTAGAATGATCTTTTTAATCACATCGATCACTTCCTTGATTGATAAAAAATTTACATCAAGATTTTATTGGAAAATTCTCTAAAAACTACGGAAAAGGCAATTCAGCGAATATAAAATGAATCTGTAAAAGAAACTGATTGGTGAAAAGTTTAATACATCGTATTTCTCGCTTTTCTATCGCGGTTTTTCAGAAAATTTATGTTAGAAAATCTTTATTAGACATTGGCACTGATGAATTTTGTAAATTTAATGTTCTCCGTTTGAGAAATGCGTTTAAAGAGCATTAAACAAACTAGGCAATAAAGATTCTTTTTACGTTTACTAAAGTCTTGAAGGTACAATTTAATTTGTTTTGCTGGATAGTTTTGGCAAGGTTGATTTAATTAAATTCTTAAACTCTTCTAAAGACACCAAGTTAGTTAAATTACAGTAAATAGTGCTCCTATAAATTAGATGGAAAATTCAAATAACTCTCGAGAATGAATGGATTTTGGTTTGGTATTTTTTCACGTTATTTATAGAGGAATATTAGAACTTCGTTTTGTCTATACATGACCCACTTTACCGGATTAAAGGGTGAAATTGACTTGCTCAAGCATGGATGAAAAATTTTCAGTGTTTATTATGCGATATGATATAAAATTCTCTTTTTTACTATGTAATCTTCGTATTGCGACGTTAAATGCTTCACAATTTGATTTTTGAATAATTAATAAAAGACTTTGGACAAGGACTTTATAAAGTTACAAAGGTTACAAAGGGCTAGTTTTAAGGACACTCTCTCCTTGTCAATGAACAAACTTTCCTGTCAATCATTAATGAGCAATTTCCTCGACACTCTTTTCCTCCCTGGTTGCCATTCGAAGTGTCTCAATTTTCATTCAGTGCGAGAGATTCAGCCCACGATTGCGTATCACCTTCTGTGGCATTTGAGAAAATTGATGATGATGTTATATGAGATGATAATTGTGTTTGTTCCTCTGGACAGTGTTTGCAAGTTGTAAGATCTATACTGTGTGGTGTCCAGTGAAACTGTCTTGAGAATGTGCGCTTCTGAAGGCGGAAATGAACCATTTCCACATGACACATTTTGCTGAAATTCGTTCACTCATATCTATCTGTCTCTGTCTTTTATTTTTCACGATAATAAATAACATCCTAATTACGTGTACATAATCCAATATCGCGATAATTCTATGTACTACCAAGTCTAAATTGTTTGTGTCTTCTCAACATTCGTGCGCCCACTTTTCCTCACACATGGCCAATTGATTCGGGAGGAAGGCAGATTTTTCAGTATCTCCATAGATATTGCAAAGACACGCGAATAATCAATTTTCTTCTCTCAAGAGTCTATTTTACATCGCGCAGTTCTCTCTTTCACAATGTTCAGAGGTTTAAATATCTTTAAATGTTTCTTTATTTATTTATTTTTTGTTGTGTGATAATTTGTTGCTTTAATTTTCTAATTTTTGCGCTATGGGTTTTTTTTCTTACAGGTCGCAGACGACACAACCTGAAACAGTGGAAATATTCAATTGTACCAATTCTTCTCTTGTGTTTCTCAACATTCTTCAGTGGCTCAGGTGAGTAATGATTCCCCACGAGCGGTGCACACACACGTCAATTATTGAGTAATTTGGGTGAATTTCTGGGTGGAGGAACAAGGTAAATAAGTATGCAAGGCTTTGGGCGTCACATTCCATCATCCAAAAGGGTGGATCACCTCATAAGGCCATGGCTATTCGTGGTTCCTGTGGGAAAAACCGTGAAGAGAGAATTTCCGATAAATCACCCAAATTTTCCACCTCAAACTCCAATGAGACACAGGAAATTGGCGTGAAGAAAGGCAATTTTCGCATTCACTGTATAGTGACTCGCGATGTTAGTGTGACGCACATGAGAAGGGAAACGATATTGCCCACTATCAATAGATAAATAATGATGAAGACATGAAGTCAATAATTTTCTCATGTTTGCATAATCATGCAGAAAATATGGGTATTTTTTCCAAGTAATAAGAAAAAATAAGATACTTATTCACCGTCACTTATGCTGTTGTTGCTTGTCCTCTCTGTCTCTCTCAACAGATGCCTGCTCGAGTCGAACGACACCGAAACCGAGACCTCCAACCCCAACATCTAGACCAAATATTACATTCCATACGTATAAATGTCCACCGGCCTATGCTGCTTGGTATTGTCTTAATGAAGCTACGTGCTTTACTGTAAAAATAGGAGATTCTTTACTATATAATTGCGAGTAAGTATTCAACTTATGTATATCTTCCTTTCATTCATCACAAAGTGTCTTTCTTTTCCTCTTTCTAACATCTTATTCCTCCTCTCCTGCTGATTTATTGTGGGAAGATGCGTTTCTCCGACTCTTGGAATTCTTACACTGTGACAAATTATTACCTAAAATTCCTGAAAAAATTTAAGAAATTTTATGCAAAAATTTGGGGAAATAATCGAAGATTTGCTTATTGCATTATCAATCAAATAAAGTTTTATTTAAATTGATTTTACACTTTTAAACAATCTTCTTCGATAAAGTAATAGCAATTTAATTCAGTTATGGAAAAATAAATACAAATATTTTCTCTTAAATAAGAGGTTTTATAAATTTTTATTGATAAAAGGGATAAAAGTATGATTTTTTCTGTAATTTTTGATCTTTAATCTCTTGAATATTTCGAAAGTAATCAAATTTTCTTGTGATTTTTCCTTTTAGTCAATTTATCATTCCTATCAAGAGGAAAGTATGTAATCTGAAGGCAGATTAGATGACTGTTATTTATTTCACAAATCCACAAAATATCTGAAAGAAAATTTCTGATTTTTTCTTCAAGATTTGATCTTTTTTCGCTCATCTTTAAAACTCATTGATAAAACTAAACCTTAAGGATCGTTCCCAAAAATTTTCAGTTTTTCTCAAGAAATGATTAAGATCTTCCAAATTGAACACATCTACGCTTCCTTCCCCAATGACTATAAATTGGAAGTTGTCCGTAAAGATAATTATGATGCTTGATTAGTGAATTACTGAATTTCCTCTTGATAAATTTTCCGCTTCCAATAAATTCATATAAATTCCATCAAGTTTATCACCCAACTTCTAAGTGGTTGGTGCAAAGAGGGAAGCCCGCACAGTGAAATTCCAGACAGATAAATTTTGCTATAAGGTTAAATTTAGGTGGATTTCCAGGAAAATTTTGCTGGGTGACAAAGTGTTTTGTCTCACGATGCGATAACAAAAGTTATCGTCACTTTCCACCTTGCTATCTCAAATAGTTGTGAAGCATGTACAAATAGAGCATGTTTGGGCATAGAGATAAGCAAAAAGAGAGAGAAAAAAAGAGAGTGATTAAAATGGGAATTTTGTCGTTGAAGGTGTGCCGACGGTTACATGGGTCCCAGGTGCGAGTACAAGGACTTGGACGGATCCTACCTGCGTGAGTATTTGCTTTTTTTCTGTTTTTCTTTAGTTTCTTGTTAATTTTTTGGCGGAATTGGAGACTAATTGGTGATTACTCGTTTTGTAGCTTCACGACCCAGAGTGATGCTGGAGACGGCGAGTATAGCGAGCGGAGTGGCTGTTGCCTTCCTGCTCGTGGTTATCCTCTGCATTGTCTTCTACATGCGATGGAATCGTCGGCAGAAGGAGCAACGCATGGGAGCCGAGGAGAATGGCAATGGGTGTGACGTTGTGGATGCCAGGAATCGCATGGCAGAGGCTGGTGGTGGAGTCCCAGAGAGGAGGCCTTTTGGGCCACATCACTACCATAAAGTGTCACTCAGTGAAGCCCTCAAGAGATAGACTAGCGAATTTACAGGCAAAGAGAGTCAGAAGGAGGACAAAATGAGAGTTGTTCATGGTGTTTTATGACGGCTCTTATGATGGAAGAAAAACAAGAAGGTAATTTTCGTGAAAAAGACGAGGGTTAAATTGTAGAAGATTTTCCCGGGATGAAGAATCGAAGGAGAGGAGGATAAAACTTCTCAGTTCTCTAAAAAAAAAAGTAAGAAAATTTAAAGGAGAAAAACTTTAAATACACAAAATGGAGAAAAAAAGTCAACGATGTTCTGTATTTTAGATCGTAGTATTATTATTTTTAGTTGATTGTTTTCATTACCTATAGTTTTTTTTATATTATTTTTCTTTCACGATAAGTAAGCAATTTATCTAGATGGTAAAAGAAGAAGAAAAAAATATTTAATGCAAGAAACGCATGAGATAAGAAACCTTCTCACAAAAAAAATGAACTATATACTTTTAGAGACACACAGACAAAATTCAAATCCTTCACAACACACTCTCTAACAATCAATTTAATTATTAATATTCTATTTATTGTATTCCTAAAAAGAAGTATAGATTATAGGGAGAAAACAACAAAAAAAACACTACACAACACTCAAACACACACTGGAGGTGTTCACTGTGGCATGTTTCAATTTGATTAATTGAGTAATCGGCAAAGTGAGTGCAGCTATTATGAATGAAAACAAGAAAATATATTATACAAGTAAAAGGAGAATATTACTTGTATAGGGCAAGCAAAAAAAAGCATACACTAAGCATTTTATGTAAATATTTACATATAAAACAGATTCATTCACAATTAATTTATTTGCTTTTAATTCATTTAATTATTATTATAGAAAACATTCTCTTTACTAAATTGTAGGTGTTAATTTGAGACAAAATGAGGAAGACGAAAGAAGAAAAAAAAAACAAAAATGAACGAGAATTGACAAGCAAGCATTTTTTTCTACAATGTTGTAAATAAGAAGAGTTCCTTCCATATGGGAAGGTGAGAATGCGAAGAAGATAAACATTTTAGAGACTCCAAAAAGTGCATTAAAAAATATTACAACACATTTTCTAGAAATGTTTTTTTGCGAATAAACAATATTAGAGATTATTCTAAAGAGAAAGAAATGAAATTTTTACACTATTTAATCACTTATAATGAGTAAATCTGTTTTCAGATCTCGACTTCTTTTTTTTGATAATTAAAATATAAATTATTATAATAAAGGATATTTAAAGGTATAATATCTGTAAATTCTTGATAAAGAAATTACAGCTTAAAGAGGAAAAAAAAGTATTGGATATACAAAGAGAACAATAACACTTTTATTCACAAACTTTAAAACACTTACACAGCAAGAATTACACAGTAAAAAAATATTAATATACCTTTTATAGTGACTTTGTACATAATGTAAACATTACTTTAAAAAAATGATAAAAAAATCGAATGATGGAAAATTTAAATCAAACATCAAGCTTTAAATTAATGAAAATAAAGGAAATAATCAAAATGTTTGAAGTCAAATTATAAAAAAAAGAGAATAACGAATAAAATGACACAAAATGCCGCGATTTATTCAATGCTAAAAAAACATTTTTTGTTATTTATACAGAAATATGCATAAAATAACAAAAAGAACTTTATCCCTATAGAAAATAAGTGCTTGAGTCGTTGGAGACCACATAAATTCAAAATACTTTATACTTTTAGTTGAAGAAGAAAACATTTTAAAAGAAAAAAATACAACAGTGCCGTACCAAAAACTAATATCAAGTAAATTTTACAGTAGAAAAAGATAGAGAGAAAAAAATAGCCCAGGGAGAGCAAAATTCACAGTGAGAAAAAAATGTGTTCACATTTTTGTTAATGTTAATTAATATGGAGGTGGAAAAAAGGTGAAAAGAGTTAAACATTCGAGTCAGTTGAATGTCCATTGAGTCCGCACGTGGCGGAATTTTCCAGTAAAACGGAGTCCCAAATGAAGTCCTTATGATTGAAAAACACGCAAGAGCTCAAAGAGAGAAGAAAAATCATTCGATTGACTTGAAGTGGGTGGTTCTCTTTCCCCGCACGAAAAATGAGATGAAAATGCAGAATGTTAATTGAGAGAAGCGCGCACGAGGAAGGGAAAAAGTTCCAAAGTGTTCATTCCGTAAAAACACGCAAATCTTAATACCCACACAGCTCGAGGAAAAGGAAATTCACAGAAATGTTCTTGCTAGAAATGGAGAGAAAATAAAAAAAATCCTATTTTATGTGTTGCTTCTTAGATGAAACTTATTTTCTCTTAATAATTATGTATTTTGTCGAATTAATTTAAAATACCATTTTTTTGTAATATTTGTCCTCTTTTTCCTAGCAGCTGCCCCCATATTACTTCTTAATTATAGTGACTATTATAATATGAATGAAAAAAGAGGAGAAAAATGAGGAAATCCAGTTATTGCATAAGTATTTTGTACATTCAGTTCTCTAAAAATATGATATCTTTTTTATCGAGACAATTGCACAATTGAGAGATAAGAAAAATTTAATAAGAATACAAAGTCTTTTTTATTCATCCAATCCACCAAAAATAAATCACACTCCGCCGGTGACTTGTTGGATCCAGCCCAGGTAGGGAGTGACTCGGGTGAAGGCCGACGGTAGGGAGACGTAGCAAGAGTGATAGACGATTGAGGATACACCAACTAACGTCTCCACGCGTCGGTAGTAGGTGGTCAGTCCTCCGCCTATGTCTCCATAGCAGATGTTAGCATTTTGATAGTGATCACTTGCACAGAAGTGATTTGGCGCCTGAATGGGGAAGTGATTGCTGCAAACGAGATCGGGAAGGATCCGAACAAATCCGTAGCGGAGATTATCCGAAGGCTGGCTGTTCACAGCATCCGTGAAGCCAAAACCTATGATCCTGCCCTGCTCATTCAGGTAAGGCAGCTCGAGCTCGGCAATTGGAAGGGGGATGGAATGTACGCGAGCGGTGAAGATAAGTTGCTGAGGAAGAGTAATGATGGCGATGTCGTTGTTTCTGGTCGCTGGTACGTATTGAGGATGAGATATGGCATTTGTGGAGACCATCCAAGTCAAGTTTTGACGACGATAGTGTCCAAATCCCACGCGCCAGCTAATGAATCCGTGCACATTCTGAGCAGATGTGAGGATATGAGTTCTGGTTATGATGGATCCTCCGCCGAAGAAGCCCAAATTAGCCGCATTCACGAACTCCAACATCACGTGATGCGGCGTGTGGGTGGCATTATTGCCACTAATTAGAAAGGTTTCAGGGGATTGTGGCTGAGGGTACTGTGGGTCCTGAAAGAGATTTGATTTTCCGGAGACGTTTACGTTTTTTTAATTGATTGGTACTCACCTTAAAAGTCACAGCCACAGTCACTGCGAGAACAGTCGCCAAGAGCACGAGGAACTTCATCTTCTTACTGTGAGTTTTCACCAAAAAATGCCCTCAAAAGTGTTTCGCACTGAATTTTATACTGGCCTAAATTAATCCTTTTGTCATGTACGTATTAGATAAAGACGATAAAGATAATAATCAGTGTCGAAATATGAAGTCACAGTAGAAGATTTCCTGGGAAGTGATTAGGTCTCCTTATCAGGATTAGTCAGACGAGAAGATTTCTATAGAAATCAATTATCTTCCTCGATTGAGCAAGATATTGGCGCCAAAAATTCGCAGCTGAATAAATTCTGGTAAGGATATAGGTACCTTATTGGAAACTAAAGCTTCATTTTGGAGAGCCTATGTGACTCGGAACATAATAAAAGTTATTGAAAAAATGAGAGCTTTTGCAGCATTTGAAATTCATTTTGCTGGCCAAAAGAAAATATTGGCGCCAAAGAATTCAGGAATACCTCCTTGAAAACACTTCAAGTGTTAAAGAAATTGGAGTAAAGTGCAAAAAATTAAAGCTTTCTTTAACATTTGACACGCTTCCTGAACAAATTCATTCCCGCCATAATCTTTGGTGATTTCAATGCTATGGCGGAATCCCTCCAAAAAATAAAACTATAGGTACCTCATTCTTCTTTTTCAATTTTTCATTCACCAGGAATTTCAATGATGAATTCTTTTACTCAAGAGATAAGACTATCTATCAAAATTTGCAGTAGTTTTTCTTTTAATCCCAGAAGACGATAAACTCACAAATTATAGTCTTAAATATTTTTTCGCTCTTTTATTAATCAAAATAAGATTACACCCCAATGATCTGGTTGATCCAGTCCAGGTAATGCGACACCCGAGTGTATGCTGAAGGCCACTGGATGTGGCAATTCTCGATGAGAATGGAGTTTATTCCCGCAAGAACTTCCTCTCGACGGTAGAACGTGGTGAATCCTCCGCCAATGTCCCCATTGCAGATGTTAACAGGGCTGCGATTGTCACTGGCGCAAAAGTGATTAGGAGTCACGATGTGGAAGATGCTGGAGCAGAAAGCATTAGACTGGACGCGCACGAAGCCATAGCGAAGATCATCGGATGGCTGTTGGACACCGGCGCTCGTGAAGCCAAAACCCAAAATGGTGCCCTGTTCGTTCTCGAGGGGCGCCGCGAGTCCAGGCGGTGGCAGGGCGATGGGATGCACACGAGCTGTGAACACGATGTGCTGTGGCAGGACGACGAAGGCGATGTCGTTGTTCCTGGTCGCTGGGGCATATTGTGGGTGAATGATGGATTGAGTGGAATCCATCCAGGTCAGTTCCAAACGACGATTGCTTCCATATCCCACGCGCCAGCGAGTGAATCCGTGAACATTCTGAGCTGAAGTGAGGATGTGAGTGCTGGTGATGATAGATCCTCCGCCGAAGAAGCCCAAATTGGCCGCATTGAAGAACTCAACAATCACGTGATGAGGCGTGATTGTCGCATTCGAGCCATTGATCACAAAAGTCTCAGGACTTTGCTGGACCTGAAATATATACTTGGATGATATTTTCCACTTCCTCAATCACACAAGAATTTATTTAATTTTCACCTCAGCCACAGTCACTGCGAGAACAGCCACCAAGAACACGAGGAACTTCATCTTTTCACTGTGATTTTTCACTAAAAAATACCCGAAAAATTGACTCGCACTGGTCTTTATAGGCCAGATAAATCCTCGAGATTTCAGATAAAGATAATCAGTGTCGAAATGAGGCAGCTAAAATCACCCAAGAGGATTTTCTCTGACCAGAGTGACTAACCCTTCCTTATCGAGATCGTCATCATCAGTTGAGAAAACTCGCATGGCTCGATTGTGCAAAAATTGGCGCCAAGAAAAACCTTCTAAATGCACGAAAAGCTTTCGCAAACTCTTCAACGACAATTTTTCTCTAACACTTGACACGCTTCCTGGGGAAATGGATCCCCGCCAGAAAATCTGGCGCGAATCTAGTACGAATCTCTAGCACACTTGCGAGTCGGCACAACTCCAAGCGGCTCCACACCAGCTGTCCATTCGCCAGTGTCGAGCGGTTCACCGGCCAGAGTGGAAGTGCTTCCGAACTAATCCCCCGAGACAGTGACATTTTGTGTGATTAAAATATTATATAGAGAATTTTGTGTGTCAAGAACAGAAATTTCCTCGTGATTGCAACCCCATGAGCTTTCAGCGATAAGCCCGTTCACGCGATTCTGGACGATTTGTGCGTGGCCTACTGACGATCACAGAGTCCGGAGGCTCAAAGTTCAAGACAAAAGCTGCTGTGAGTGTTTTGGGGCTTTTATTGAAGGACGTTCTCACGGTAAAGCTCGTTCGGGAGGCGAGACTGGCGGGGTAAGTTCTTCCATCTTCAAATCTCTGGGCTCATTCGACCCGCACAGTTCATTGAATGTCATTGAATAGTACATTACGTAATTATTGGAATAATCATTGAGAGGTTATTGGAAATATTGGCGTCACATTTGCATGAAATGCAGTCCAAAAAGCTGACGAGACTTGCGTCTCAGCCTTGGCGCTCCCGTAGCTGTATGAGTGTTGGGGAAGGGCGCAAAAAGCTCAGCGCCAAAGGGTGAAAGAGTGCGACCAATCACGTGGGAGAGAGTGAGATAGCTATCACCGGCGAATCTTATGCACTTTTGCATTTCCCCTTCTTTCTCCCCTCCCCCCTCCATAAATATTGATTTTTATCATCGAAAGCTCTTTTTTCTGCACTCTGCACTTGACCGCCTCACATGGGCGCGCTTTTTTAGAGTGTTGGTGCTCGTCTGCAAACCTCGCGCTTGTCACAGAAAAGTGTGTTGCAATTGTTTACATAAAATGGGTGAGAGGGAGATAGAAACTAGTCTACAAAATTCAAGTTGCAAAAGAGGGATTTCTGCTGGTGAACAAATCAATGGAAACTGTTTTCGGATTCATTATTTCACCAAATATAATCAACCGATGACATTGACCCCGAAACGCACAGCATTTTTTTTGGGGCTTGTTAGCGAGAAAAAAATACCAAATACAGTTCAAAGCACAATTCTTAGGACTGACCGAGGGGCTTAAAACAAGTAGAGCTTTTCATTTAATTTTTTAAATAAAAATTTTAAAACTAAGTTTTAGTAGGTTAGTAGAGTTTGGCGCCGATATTGCTAGAGAAAATGTCAGATTCTTATCAGGAAGACCTTTTACTAATATTCATTTACTAGCAACCTTATAAGACGAAAGCATGAGTTGCTGTAAAAATGCCAAAAAAATAAGAAATTTCCGGTTAGCCAAGATAGTCACCTGTTGAGCCAAGACATACAAGACAACACTTGCCATCTTGGGAAAAATCTTAGCAGATAATTGAAAACTCGCAATTAAAACTCTCGAACTGCAAAGTGGAAATGGGAAACATCTTTATTGATTTTGCCCCAATTCGAGTACTCTGCATGCTTTGAGATTATCTGTCCTGTTAAAAGGCAAAATTATTACATTTTTTGATTGATTGCTAATCAGTGAGCCATTCAGAACTGATAAACATATTTTGCGAGAGAAAATAACATCAACACTCTTGGTCTCTCTTGTTTTTTACACTCACCCTGATAGCTTCAAGTTTATTGAACATGCGCCTAATATTCAGAAAGCAATAAAGACAAATTTATCAACTGTACAAAATTAAATGGACAAATAGCGCAAATAACCATTAATTGACCGACTCGTGTTGATCGCCCCTCGACATTTTGTGGAATCTTTTTTTTTCTATAAGTGCAACTGGAAAAACTCGTTGAGAGATTCAAAGCTGAAAATCTGGAGAATTTTTGTCTATTTATAGTTACGGGTCTGGAGAAAGGGAAATAAAATTCTTCTCAGTCAAAATATAATCTCGCGACACACACAGAAACGTGGATCATTCACGAGATACGATCGTTGTCAAGGTGAAGCCACTTTTAGGGGGCCTAAGTCCGCACAAGACTTTGAGAGCGGGTTTTTAGCTACTCGATAAGGCGGTATTGATAGCGTCTCTTTGCCGGCATGCAGAGCAATCACCTCCCTCCAGAGAGAGTTAGGAGCAGTTATTATTACGTAATGTTATCAGTTTGACCTCTGGGACCTCACGTAGCTCCGTATTTTTTTTCCACTCTCTATTGTGCGCCTTGATGAGTAAATTGGAAGACAGTCAAAAATGACTTGGCCTGTTTATAAAATTATTCCCCAAAAGCTTTTCATTATAAAATTATTATGTAATGATTCATGTTATGCTTCGCACGTTCCGACCTCAAGTGCTCTATCCACAGCTCAGGGAGACGAGAGGATTGCGTGGCGGTTTCCTGCCTGAAATATCTCGAAAAGTAAATTGCAAGACTCTCGGTTTTTGCATTAATTCGTGGGTGTACGCTGTTCTTGATAACAGACTGAATGTGAAAATCATCATAAATTTGCACTTTTTCGGTCAATAATATTTTTGTTCGAAAAAAGTCACAGACAGTCGAGAGAATTTTCAACTTTTGTCCACTTTTTGTGCTGATTTTATTTTGCACAAAAAATATGTGATAATTAGAAGCGATTCTTGAGGAATTTGACTCCTAATTTTGGAGTAAACAAGTGATAAAAGATAAACTTTGAGTTTATGGTTTTTTTGTGGACCAGCTGATTTATGTGAATATTTAATGAGGAGGCAAAGCTCACTGTTGGCCTCTTCATTGGAGCGTTCTCTCTTATCATTTTTTGCCTCTGAATTTCTAGTGATTAAGGAGAAATTGCGATTAATTTCTTTGTGTCGTCTCCTAATAATATTTTCACAGCTTATAAAGAGAAACATTAATAGAAACATTTTCATTCACTGCCTCAAAATGAGAATCTTTCTTGTCTTTATTGCGTTCTGAGATTAATTTAAGGTCAAAATATTAAGTAAGAAGGTTCACTGGAAGCGACACTTGGAGCAGTTTGGAGTGGATTGCGCGACACTTATTTGCTCTCTCTCTATTTTTTAGGTGACTTGGGCAGCAGGAAAAGGTCTAATTTGTTAAGTGGGGAAATTTTTGGGCAGTCACAGAGATGTCTATGTGTGGTGTTCAGAGGGCTTTCGGCCGGATGCGCCGGGCGTCTAAGGCGAAAATCTGGTCAATTGCCAAGAATGGCTATTCCACAAAGGTGAGCTCTTTACACTTCATCCCAAATTTTTAATGACAGGATCATAATCAATTTATCAACAGGTGGAGTACAGACCCATCCGCTCTGTGCTGGTGGCAAATCGCGGTGAGATCGCAATCAGAGTCTTCAGGGCGTGCACAGAGTTGGGCATCAAGAGTGTGGCCATATATTCTGAGCAGGACAAGATGCACATGCACCGACAAAAGGCAGATGAATCGTACATTGTGGGCAAAAATCTGCCACCCGTGGAGGCGTACCTCAACATTCCCGAAATTATTCGCGTGTGCAAGGAGAACGACGTTGATGCCGTTCATCCTGGCTATGGTTTCCTCTCGGAGCGCAGTGACTTCGCCCAGGCTGTTATCGATGCAGGATTACGATTTATCGGACCCTCCCCCAAGGTGGTGCAGCAGATGGGCGACAAAGTGGCCGCCCGGAAGGCGGCTATTGACGCCGGAGTGCCAATTGTGCCTGGCACGGATGGTCCCGTGACGACCAAGGAGGAGGCTCTGGATTTCTGCAAACGTTATGGCCTACCCGTGATCTTCAAGGCGGCCTACGGTGGCGGAGGAAGAGGCATGAGAGTGGTCAAAAAGATGGATGAAGTGGAGGAGATGTTTCAGCGTGCCAGCTCAGAGGCTAAAGCAGCTTTCGGTAACGGTGCCATGTTCATTGAGAAGTTCATTGAGCGACCGAGACATATTGAGGTGCAGCTGTTGGGCGACAAAGCGGGCAATGTGGTTCATCTGTATGAGAGAGATTGCTCTGTGCAGAGGAGACATCAGAAGGTTGTGGAAATCGCACCAGCTCCTCGACTTCCCGTTGAAGTGAGGGACAAGATGACTGAGCATGCAGTTCGCCTGGCTAAGCACGTGGGCTACGAAAATGCGGGAACTGTTGAGTATTTGGCGGACGACAAAGGCAATTTCTACTTCATCGAAGTCAATGCTCGGTGAGTGGAATTTTTTTCCATTTCTTATGGCTGCTTTTGGGGGTGGAGGAGTTGTAATTGATTGAATCATTGGCGTCCTTGGCGCCAGCATGCAACTTGTTTTAATTATTCTATTCTAAAAATATATTTCTCTGTATCGATTTTGCTCAGACTCCAAGTGGAGCACACAGTGACCGAGGAGATTACAGGAATCGATCTGGTGCAGTCGCAGATCCGTGTGGCAGAGGGTATGACTCTTCCGGAGCTGGGCTACACGCAAGAGAATATCAACCCCCAGGGATATGCCATTCAGTGCCGAGTAACGACGGAGGATCCTGCCAATGACTTCCAGCCCAGCACAGGCCGATTGGAAGTGTTTAGATCTGGCGAGGGCATGGGAATCCGTCTGGACAGTGCTTCAGCGTACGCAGGAGGCATCATTTCGCCCTACTATGACTCGCTGCTGGTGAAAGTGATTTCACATGCTTCGGATCTTCAGGGATCCGCCGCCAAGATGAACAGAGCTTTGCGTGAATTTAGGATCCGTGGCGTCAAGACGAACATCCCGTTCTTGCTGAATGTGCTTGAGAATCAGAAATTCTTAAATGGCGTCCTGGACACTTACTTCATCGATGAACACCCACAACTCTTTAAATTCCAACCATCACAGAATCGTGCCCAGAAACTCCTAAGCTACCTCGGAACGGTGAGATATTTCCGATGAGCGAAATCTTTAAAAGTTGACGTTGAATGCATTTTGATCTTTGCAGGTTCTCGTGAATGGACCCCAAACTCCTCTGGCCACAAAACTGAAACCCGCAGATATTCATCCTCATGTGCCTGTTGTCGATTTAGGTGAGTCCTCTCCTCTGTCTCTAAATGTCCTAAATTCTTCTCCTGTCGCGTGTTTGTATTATATGTGAAATCTTTATAATCTGTCGCTCTCGTACTCCTTCTATCGTGCTTTTCCCGCAAATTTCAGTAAATTCTGTGATTTTATGAGCTAAGAAACAATCACCGCTAAGAATTGCAAGCAATTCTCCGCGTTAGGTGATCGTAAAATGTGTGTCAATGAAAATGGGATCATTATATTCTCGAGAGAGATTATTCTATGCATTTTTATCTCAAAGACAATTTTACGAGAGATATTTAAATGCTAGAGATGCTGTAAATAACAAGAATATTTTCATATGTTTTAAGGTGGTGAAAATTGTATAGACAGAGGTAAAAAGATATAACAATCTACGCTGTCTGTCCAGTTTTTTTGTTTTTTTTTTTATAAAAAATATCTTTTCTATTATTGCTTCATCGCTTTTTATATTGTGTTTCTTTTTCCTAATTTTTGCTTCCTTTTCTAGGCTCTCAAGAAAATTCCGCTCCTCTTGATCTCTATCAAGTACTTAATCCAAAGCCACGTAAAATGCTTCATTCATTCTATCTTTTAGCTTTTTTCTTGCTTTCTGTTGCTTGTGCTTTTGCTAATGGATTGTGTCAATAATTTTATTTAATTTTCCAATTTTATTTTCTAATGTACAGCCGTAAAGCCCAAGCCCGGCCTCAGAGATGTGCTGAAGAGTCAGGGTCCAGAAGGTTTTGCGAAGGAAGTGCGTGCGAGAAAGGAGCTCCTGCTTATGGACACGACATTTAGGGATGCTCATCAGTCTCTCTTGGCCACGAGAGTGAGGACTCATGATTTGCTAAAGATTTCACCGTATGTCACCCATAAATTCCACAATCTCTACGCACTGGAGAACTGGGGAGGAGCCACATTTGATGTTGCTCTCAGGTGAGAAATCTTACGGCTATTATTTTTGGGTGTATAAAGCGTGAAAGGGTTTTTTTGCAGGATTAATAATTTCGTTGGTAAATATACAAAAAGCGGCTTAGAAAAATTCGTAGCTTGTCTCCTGAAAAACCAAGATTTTTCAGGAGATATTTTCCACGAGATAATTTGATCAAAACTGCCCGGCTGTTGTATGGGGTAGTTCAGGGATTTTTAGAATTTTTCTTTTTTTTAGAATTTTCCTTTTTGTTTTTGACTAAATTTTTTACTCCAAAAAAACGTATCCAAATGATCTTAATTTCTCTTCTCGACAGATTCCTGCACGAGTGCCCATGGGAGAGGCTTGAGGAGATGCGCAAGCTGATCCCCAACATCCCCTTCCAGATGCTCTTGCGCGGCGCTAACGCTGTTGGTTACACCAACTATCCCGACAACGTGGTGTATAAATTCTGTGAGCTGGCTGTGCAGACAGGCATGGATATCTTCCGGGTGTTTGACTCCCTCAACTATCTGCCCAACCTCATCCTCGGAATGGAAGCGGCCGGGAAGGCCGGAGGCGTTGTGGAGGCTGCCATTTCATACACTGGCGACGTGAGTGATCCAACAAAGACTAAGTACGACCTCAAGTACTATGTCAACTTGGCGGACGAACTCGTGCGTGCAGGCACTCACGTGCTGGCCATCAAGGATATGGCGGGTCTGCTAAAACCCAATGCAGCGCGTCTCCTTATCTGTGCCATCCGGGACAAGCATCCCGATATTCCTATCCACATTCACACCCACGACACCTCGGGAGCCGGAGTGGCGGCAATGTTGGCTTGCGCCGAGGCAGGAGCCGATGTTGTGGATGTGGCCGTAGACTCAATGTCCGGCATGACGTCTCAGCCCAGCATGGGAGCTGTAGTGGCGTCACTGCAGGACACAACGTCAGACACTTTGTACAATCTGTCGGACATCTCCGAGTATTCGGCCTACTGGGAGCAGACGCGCACTCTATACGCCCCCTTCGAGTGCACCACGACCATGAAGTCGGGCAACGCGGATGTGTACATGAACGAGATTCCCGGTGGTCAGTACACCAATCTCCAGTTCCAGGCCTACTCTCTGGGCTTGGGTGACTTCTTTGAGGACGTGAAGAAGGCTTATCGCGAGGCGAACCTCCTGCTCGGGGACATCATCAAGGTGACTCCATCGTCAAAGGTTGTGGGTGATCTGGCACAGTTTATGGTGCAGAACAAACTCACGGCACAGCAGATCACTGACAAGGCGGAGGAGCTCTCCTTCCCCAAGTCCGTGGTGGAGTTCCTTCAGGGAGCCATTGGAACGCCCCATGGTGGCTTCCCCGAGCCACTGCGATCGCGTGTCCTGAAGGACATGCCACGCGTCGAAGGACGCCCAGGAGCCTCGCTGCCTGAACTCGATTTTGCACAACTGAAGAGCGACCTCAAGGAATCTCACGCCCTAGTCACAGATCGTGACGTTATGTCAGCCGCTTTGTATCCTCAGGTCACCAATGACTTCCTCACCTTCCGCGACTCCTTTGGACCCGTGGACAAGCTCGATACGCGCATCTTCCTCACGGGACCCAAGGTTGGCGAGGAGTTCGACGTGATATTGGAGAAGGGCAAGACGGTGCACATTAAGACTCTGGCCATGGCTGAGGATCTCACGCCAAATGGCGAGCGAGAGGTGTTCTTCGAGTTCAATGGGCAGCTCCGTTCTGTGCTCATTCGCGACAAGGAGGCCGTCAAGGAGCTCCACATCCACCCGAAGGCCAACAAAGGCAACAAGAGTGAAGTGGGCGCTCCCATGCCGGGAACGGTTATTGGTGAGTCAATTTTTAAATCAGGGGATCTCATATACATCTCAACTCTTATTGAACTTATTGGACTTTAATACCTACATCATTATAAACTAAATTTGATCTTGGGTGGTTGTTTGGTTTTGAGACTCTTAGAATGCTTTAGAAAATGATTGATCAACAACGGAGGGGTTTAAGAATTCAGGGTTCTGTGAATCAAAAGATTTCGGGTTTAATTGAATTGATCAGGCTTATTGAGTTTGTCTTTTTTTTGACTCATAAGATCGGTTCTAATTAACTGAATTTGACAATTGGGTACCAGATTTCCTTTTGAGCTTGTAATATAACCCGGTTCTAGGCTATTCTAGGGGCGCCCTTCCAATTTTGTTTTAAGAAGAAATTTCTAAATAACCTTTCCATTTCTTTCCCTTCCTTAGATATTCGAGTGAAGGAGGGCGATCACGTGGAGAAGGGTCAGCCACTCGTGGTGCTATCGGCCATGAAGATGGAGATGGTGGTGCAGAGTCCAAAGGCTGGTACAGTAAAGAAATTGGAAATCAACAACGGAATGAAACTCGAGGGTGACGACCTCATTCTCGTGCTGGACTGAACAGGAGTCAATTTAGCAACGAGGCCCCAGATGACCTGATCTTCCGCGAGAGACTTGCTTTAGGTTTTTAGGTGATGATATTTTTATACTTGTTGATGCGATGAAAATCCCCAAAATTATTTTGTTTGTCCTTTTTTGCTAATGTAAAAAATTGTATATCAGAGATGGATAAAAAATGTTATAGATGAAAATGCTTGGTTGTTTTCCTATGGCTGGGCGGCGACAAGAAAATCAAAAATTTTTTCTCAATACAAAGAAAATATATTTCGTTAATTTTTTTTGGGGTTTCTTCTTTTCTCTCTTTCACTCACTTTCTCGGTCTTGCTGTGTGCTTCTGTAATCCAGACACACAACGTGGAGAGTGCAAAATTGTTTCATCTTCTCTATACCAATATCTTTTTTTTTGTTTTTTTGAGGAAAACAAGCTAAATTCCTTGCATGAATTTTGATGGGAAACTTTCTTAAATTTACGCATTATTTTTTTTTTCACTTAATTTTACTTTTGCCAATTAATGCCTAAAAGGATTTCCATTCCCTGCACACGCTCTCAACACTTTCGCTCATGTTAAAAGTTCACCAAAGAAACGCTGTGTGGCCCAGGAAGTGGCAAATTCATCAACTGACACCCCCTCCTCCTCCTTTGCCCAATCACTTAAAATAGTGAACTCAAAAAGAAATTTGAGGGATTTTTAATGTACAATTTTTCAATGGCTATTGGTTTTGCTCATTCAAGGCCCTTACTAAAAAATTTATCACTCTTTTTTTCTATGTCCAAAAGAGATGAAAATTCAACAATGAGGCGTTTACGCCCTCGTGAATCACATCAAGTGTTGTGGTATCCAGTGATGAACTTTCTCCTAATCTTCCCACCCTTCCCCGTCTTTCTAAAACTCTGGCCACCCTGGGCGCTTCTCCACCAAAAAAATCTCTTTCTCTCTCTCTCATCTCATTCCGGCTCAAAAGTATAAAGTTGATTTTTTGAAGAAAAAAAAAGTGTTACCTTATCTCCAAGTCCGGCTCGACATTCTCTGCTCCACAAATGCCAACATCTTCTCTCCCCCAACGAGGGTAACTCTCACAGGTGCCCCCAACGAGAAAGCACACAAATCTCGTCCATCGCTTCGAGTCACCGGTATTCACTGCATCGACGTGAGGCTGGCGGAACTGCTGATGTGAGAGGAAGTGCCCAGCGTGGACGCCATGTCTTGATACGTGAACTGTGTACGGAAGAACAGCAATTAGTTTCAAGATTTTTTCCCTGAACTTTGCCGAAACGAAATCATAAAACTGTTTGTGTCTCAGCTATAGAATGAGTCTGTACTAAATAGTTCTAAATTTGTGTCTCCGCTAGGTCTCTTCAAACGAGTAAATAGGACATTTACTCAAATAGGATGTCTTATAGTCAAAAAATAGCTCGTCGAAAAATTCCATAGAGCGGAGACACCAACCCAATCCAATTTAGTAAAGATCGATTATTTAGCCAGAACTCAAACCAGCTTTAGTCTAAGTGTCCAAATAAACCAATTTAGCAAAAGTTTGATAATCACCTGTGGAAAGGGCTCCTCAGGAATGGAGCCAAGTGGCCCGGCACCATCGGGTGGTGTCAACTCGACGCTTTCACCCGTGAACTCCGAGTCAAAGTACCGCGTGTCTGTGTCATTTGTCACTTGAGGTTTGAATGGTGGAGGAATCTGGAAAGTCAAGTTTCATAATAAGTCTTCTCTTACTCAATTCAATGGAATGTGTTTTTGTTTTTTTCATGCTTTAAACAACAACACATTTTTTTGGAAAAGCTTGTGATTGTGATTGATTAGATAACAAAATAACTCTACAATTGACATACGTTTGAACTCACCTTCTTCTGTTCTAAATCAGTCCAATTGATGCTGGCGAAGAAGGGGTGAGCCTGAATTTCTTTCACATCATCAGGTCCACCGCCCAATCTCTGCGATGGGATCTTGGCGAGGAAGCCAGTGAGGAGACTTCTGGCCTCTTGTGATATATTCCGCGGAAATCTCACCTCTTCCATGAGAATGAGCGCAAACAGTACATCGTGATCGCGATTGTAGAACGGCAGTCGGCCACAAATCATTTCGTACATCACAACACCCGTTCCCCACCAGTCCACGGCACGTCCATAGTCATTGTCCTCCAGCACTTCCGGCGCCAGATACTCTGGTGTGCCGCAGAAAGTCTTTGTCGTCCTTCCATATGTGATATCCTCCTTGCAGAGGCCAAAATCGGCAATCTTAATGTGACCATCCTTGTCCAGGAGCAGATTCTCCAGCTTTAAGTCCCGATAAATGATACCCTGAGAATGCAAGTACCTGCCAAGAAAATTCATTAATTATTTTCGTTCTTCGAATTGAAGCATTTCTGGTCACAAGAACAACCTGATGTTGTTGTTCTTCGTGACTCACCCGAGAGCTGAAATGATTTCAGCACCATAGAATCGCGTTCGATCCTCGGAGAAGACACGTTCTCTGCTCAAGTGAAAGAACAACTCGCCACCATTCACGTACTGCATCACGAAGCAGAGTCTGTCGGCAGTTTGAAATGAATATTTGAGGGACTAAAAGAGAAATTCAAAAGATGTTTTATTCTGTCAATGAACTCTAAAATAATATTGGACTCACAATTAAGAAGGGATGATTTGTTGTCCTGAGGACTCTGTTTTCTGTCAATGTGTGCGCCACTTCGTCCTTCTGTATTATAACCTCCTTCTTCAGTATCTTTATCGCATACAGCTTAGCTGTTGCTTTCTCACGACACAGAATCACCTTTCCAAATGTACCCTTGCCCAGCACTTTCAGGAACTCGAAGTTTTCTAGTGTCTGAAAGAATTTAGTGTAGGTATTTTATTGGTTATTTCAGGAATTCTTTCCTTCCCTAATGCTATTGCTAAGGCTTTCGCTATACAAGATTTAAATCAATGGTTTTAGTGTCCGCTTATTGAATGATAGCATCCACACAATTCTGTTAAAGATCTTGTTTCATACTTTATTCTTGGCCAGACCTTTCAACTATTCTTTAATCACTTTATTAAAGATTTTATCGGTCCCACCTTTTCAGTTCAATTACCGTATAGGCTAATAAGTAATAAAATTTTAATTCATGCGCGATTTAATAAAAAGCGTGTCATTACTGCCAATAACGCATCTTTAACGACGCCCTCGAGCTGTATACAATTTCGGAGACCTTCACTTTCGTCTCACCCATGAGCGGTAAATTAAATTATTATCCAATTTGAAAGTATGGGATACTTACGACTTTCTTCTTGCCGCTCGCCTTCACGGAGGAGGTCCCCTGCACGGAGAACTTCTCCGAAAGCTCATCCTCAGCTATCGATGCCATGTCCACGTCAATCATGTCCGTGGCGGCTGTGGCGACATCTCCCAATTCCCTCAGTCGATTCGCCACATATCGGATGGCATCCACCCACTCCTGCCGCTCACGGTCCGTCTCCACATGGAACATCCGCTCGATGACAGTGGTGAGCTGGAGGCCACGGATGATGAATGTGTAGGGCTTTGGTCGATCCATCGACATTATTTGGCAATCTTTCACTGTGAAGTTGTTGAGACGCTCCGCGGGTGCCGAAGTGTCGGGGCGCGATTTGTAGCCCATCAGGGTGCCATCGTCGCGCAGCACAAAGTACCGTGATCGCCAATTCTTGATGTGCTCCCCGCGCTTAAACAGCCACCCCTCCTTCATCACAGTCGCCTGTGGGGCGCCACTGAATGTGGCCGAAGACATATCCTACTTTGCCTCTTTCGCAATATCCGCCGGAACAACACTCTTTGGGTGGGCTCACACGGCGCCAATGTGCATCATCCAGTCACGGGGCCAGCGCGACAAAGCCTCCTCCTGTACGTAACATATATGAGAAAACGTGTCAATGCACCATTTGCATGTCAATGGGAGGAAAATTGGCGAGGAGTGTGAGGGGGAAAACGGGAAAAGTCGGTTTGGCAAAAATTAAACACACAGCATTAATTTTGTAACCATTGCGGAGAATTTTGACACAGAAATAGCTCATGGCCTACTTTTTATTTTTCTCCTCTCGCTCTTCATGTTGGACACCGCGAGGCGCACGAAACATGCAATACTGACACAACTAGATAAAAATACTCGAATAGAGAGAATATGGTTTTAATTCTACACATCGAGGGTTGAAGGATAAGAGTCAGACTTGATAAATCCTTAAGTCAAAGAAAGCATCTTAAGAAAATTAAATTTCTGGCTAAAAATTGAAAATTTTCAAAATTTAGCTCATTAAACATAGGTATACCTATTGGCAATTTCAAATACGTAAACCTAAAAACTTTAACCTACATACGATCGCCCAGGACATTGTGGTCCTTCAAAGACTTCAGATAAAGTTAAGAATTTTTGGATTTTTTGAGTTTTACCAGATTTACTAATCATGATTAAAGTGAAAGACTAAAAATAGACTTTGTTCTACAGTCATTCGCGCATAAATCATTATTGTAGCAAAATCAGAACGGTTATAGATAGGGACTTCCGGGTTTTAATTGAGGGAAATGATTATCTCAAAATATGCATCATTTTATCTGCCTATCATTTTTGTTGTTTACTTTATCAAAATTATCTCAAGTACTAAAGCGAATGAACCTAATTCGATGTCTCTCAGTGTAAGACCATTTATCCAGGTAATTTTTCTGAGAAGCCAAATACTTATGCAACACACCAGGCACATAGCGGAAAAGCAAACATTCCAGGGAACTTATTTTTTTCTATTTCGCTTACTGGGTACTGATAAAGCCTTCAATCCGGCACAAAAGATGATCCAAAAAATCAATTATTTCAAGTGCATTCTTAACGCAAACAGTTGTTAGGAAATTTTCGTGAATTTACTGGGTGTTTAAAGCCCTCGGTATCTCTCTGTCTCTTCCAAAACTGTGGATCTACAATGGATTAACGGGGATAACCCGGACAAATAATCGTATACAAAGAAAAAAAATAGCCCCCACATCCGTACAATGTTGGTGAACCTCTTTGCTTGTGCGATTCGAGCGCAAACATTTTTCGCAATGTGTCACGAAACTGATGAAATCACTTACAATTTTACAAAGCAACAAACACTCTCGTTGAGATATTTCTACGCGATAAATGGGATTTGTTTGGCAAATATTTAATGAAAACCATTATTCATCGCTCTGTGGCAAGGAAGTGGGAGAGAAACAAAATGTCTTTTCACGCTTGTGCCACTGGCAAACACTCTGAGCGGGTGTTTATGTTTTTCTGCAGGTAGGTATTTTCTACAGAAAGAGCGAGAGAGAAAGAGAAAAAAAACAAGTAATCGGGGCATCTGCCCCTGAGCGATGCCCCAACTTCCGGGCCATGCTGTGAGCGGTCCAGGAGGCGTGCCACTGTTGTGTTGTGCAACAGAGCTGGGCGGTGCGCGTGTGTGAGTGAAAAACAACCCCACGAGAAGGAGGCGAATCGATTGGGAAAGTCCGTGTGCCATGTTATTTTGCCACTCTCGCGCCATGCACGGGCCACGTGATTGATAGAGAGGCGCGACAGAGCTGTTGACTGAGTCCTGACCCCGCGCGCAGTCCACCTCCGCGGGGGCCCACCGGATGCCCCCTGTCCGCCCGTGGGCGGAAGCTTGCCATGTCTATTTTTCACACTTCGTGGCCCCATTCTCTGCACTGCGCCAGACACAACACAGTCTGGGCGATGGCGGTGGAAAAAGTGCGACGAGAGGAGTTTCATTCACAAAAAGCGCCAGCCCGAGAGAGCATCAGCGAGTTGCGACGAGGTGTCAACATGGGGCATCGCGTCCGTCTGGAGCCACTTTGTGCCCCTCTGGACGCTCATGGGGGTGCTCCCCAGTACGCGTGACATGTGCCATTCGGCACTACGACTCACCTCCTGGACGTGAATGCAGCCTTCGGGGGGATTTTGGGGCGAGAATTGGACTGAGAGGCACTGCGACACAACTCGCCACTGGAGCTGCGAAAAATCCACAGAGGTCAACTTTCACTCCGTTTCCTCTAGCAATCACGTCAACATTGCACGCTTCTGTCACGAGAGAATGCACTCACTATAATTCACTGAACACGAACACACATTTATCACGATCGACAATATTTTTCTTCTGCTGCATTCAGTTTTTCACGGGACGATATTTTGGCCTCCCAAACTGTGCTACGCCGTGACATAAACTGTTATACGCCGTCAGCGCCACCAGCGACGTCGCGGAGAACCAATACTCGATTGGCATTCAGAAATTTCGGAAGAATTTTCAGTGCAACGAGTAGCGAACAAGTCGCCCAGGAAGATCCTTTGTTTTGTGATTTTCTCGATATTGTTTCTCGTCTATTTGGAAAGATTTTGTCAGATAATTCATCGTAAGAAATGGACGAGGACTTTGATTTGTTCTCCAACATCAATAACCTCGATGGTAAGAAAGAGAAAAAATGTTGTTTTCTTGGTTTGACATTTTGTTTGTTTCTCGTAGAAATACTCTCTAGAAAACCCGCTCAGTATGATTCTCCTGTTGTTTCGGATCCACCATCACCAGTGGTGACCATATGTGATTCACCCCCCAGGGCCAGAGGAGCCACAAAAGCGCTGTCCAAGAGTTCTGCCACTGAAATTCCCAAGAAGGGAAATCAAGTGATGAAGAGGTCAGTGAAACTTTTTTACAGCAAAAGTGAAACATAGGATTACAAGTTTCATGAAACTTGAAATATTGACTGGATTGCATGAAACATTTCAGAATTCAGAAAAAGCAGGAAGTTGTGCAAAGGAAAACACAGAAGATGATGGCACCAGTTTTGAGTCTGATGAATCACAGCTCAAGTTCTACTTCTAAGAGCAACTCTGCATCGAGGTTCAGACGCAGGAGGTACTGGGCACGCAGACGTTCTTCTGACCACGAGTCTGACTACGCCGACAACAGTTACATCAACATTGGCTCTCCTGCGGAGACAAATTCTTCATTCTCGGGCAATGCATCTGGATCTCATTCCGTCAGTGTGTCATCTGTTGATCTCTCGTCAGATATTGACTATGAGGTGACGATAAAATTAAAGTGGAATGGCACGATTGAGCGCATTCCCTACTGGCAAAACAAGAACTTCGAGGATCTGTTCAAAATGCTGAGCGAGAGAGCGGGAGCTGAGCAGGACAGAATTTTCCTTATGATGAATGATTCAATTGTGAAACCCACGGATTCTCCCAACTCCATCGGCTACACTAGCGTGGACTTTATCAGCGGACGCGTCATGGAAAACGAAGTAATGACCTCCAAGAAGTCCAAGAAGAGTAAGACTGAAATCAAGTTGAAGATACAATCGGATCGCTGGAAGAGGCCGATCGTTGTGTCGGCTGATAAGAGGGATACCGTCAGGGATCTGTTGCAAAAATGCGCTCAGGAACTCAAGTGCTCCACCGATGAAATCACTCTCCGGTGAGATTTTGAAATTTTTCTCTCTGTTATTTTCTCATTTTATTTGTGATTTTTCTTTCAACCGCTTTACGGGATAGATTTGATGGAGATATCCTCGATTTGGCGTCGACTCTGCAGGAATCGGAGCTGGAAGGGGGCGAAATTCTTGACTGTGTGTTCAAAGGAGGGCGTAAGAACTAGGAAGGTAGGAGCTCCGACATTCCATTTGATTCATTAAAATTTCGTTATCGAACTTCCGACTAATTCAATTCCGCTCAGAAATGTTGAGAATTCACCGGCAGTTTCGGGTCAATTTCCGAGGGGTGTGTATTGAAAAAAGATTGGAAAATTTAAGAAGGAATGAGACTTTTGCAAACGCTCGTCTTTAATTATGAATTTTTTTGTCAAAATGAAATTACCTGAATTATGTTTAATTTTTGTTGTACTATTAAAAGAAATCTTTCTATTTTGCTATTTGACTGTGTTATTATTCACATTAGGTATGTTCCTTCGTTCCTTCTTTACACATTTACTTGCGAGCCAAATCTTATTTGTTTGAAAATAACATTTTGCCTTCTTTAAATGCGTCTCGGTTAATATGTTTGCCCCCTAAATTTGAAGTCATCAAGGAGGTTTAAGGGCTTTAAAGGAAGATTTCTGCCTCAGCTACATTCGAAAAGATTTATTTCTTGATCAAATTGCTAAATTGGAATACAGTTACTTTTAGGACCACGGTTTGTTTCTATGCTAAACTCTATTTTTAGTTTGATAAAAATTGGTTATTTTCCCGCTGGATTTAATTAGTTTTAGCCGTTTTAGCTGTTTCAGTTTCAGCCTTAGTTCTTGGACTTGAGAAAAGGTTTTCCTATCAGTTCTCCTAAAATTATTCACTTCTAGTTCAGTTTTGTGTCTTTACTATACATTCTAACAGTAATTTTGCTATCTTTAAAAATTTTAGTTTTAGTGCAAAAATCTTAGAGTTGAAACTTTAGTTTTTTTCGGTGTTAATATTTTTTGATTGGAATACCGTTTGCACACAATAGGATAATAGGTATTGTAAACAATTACAAAAGCAACTGGCCTCTAGAGAGGCGAGGACGAGATTGTTCAAAAAAGGAGGAAGGATACTCATTGAGAGAGTGTGTGTGACAGCAATAATTGTATTAATGGGAAAATAGGGGGAAAGTTCTCCCACTCTTCCAGGCATAGGATTATTTTTTGTGTTCCTATTACATCCCTTCGATTGAGTGTCGAAAGAGAGAGGATGTGCTGAGGAGGTAGGAGGATGGGGCACGAGGTGGGAGGATGAATGTAGGTAAAATCAACCCCTAATCGATTGTTTGAAGAGGCGCATGCGTAATATAACGTCAAAATGACAGGATTTTCGTCCTTTTTCAAAAGAGGCCAAAAAGTACAACACTGAAAATCACTTCCTTTTTGCTCTCCACCACTTGGTAGATTTTGTACCGTAGGCGCGTTAGTTTTTTGCACACGCAACACGGCAATTGAGGCGTGAGTGAGGTGGCAAAGGTCGAGAGGTGATAGTTGTGTGTGATATTTGGGAGGAATTTGATGTGCTGAAGCAGCGGAAAGTTTGGAGTGGATTTTCGGGTTGAGTTGAGAGAGAATTCTCCTATGCGGCTCGAGGGGGTGTGAGGTGGCAAAAAGGACGCTCCGTTAGCCGGGTATAAGGGGGATGAAAATTGTCTCTGACCGTGAGAGTGTTGAGTGGCATTGGATAATTAGCGTGAGGAGCAGAAAGCAAGGCAGCAGCATTGGCCGATCAAAAGAAGGCGGGTGGTCCAGTGAAGGTGTCCGTTGTGGGGAGTAGTGGCGGAAATCAGGCTGGAAACTCCTCGAAAGTTTGGCGGAGGGAGAGAATCGAAATGACTGAGCCGGAACTCGATGATATTGCCTTCCTCACAGGTGAGAGATTTTTTTTCCCTATTGTCGCCAAACGAAATTGCTCTGCAGCTTCTCACATGCGGGCAACAATTGGCATTTTCAGGCACTGGAGAGGCGCCGACGGTGAGGAAAAATCGCGATGGCGTCGCGATGTGCTCGCAGAAAAAGGCAATTTGTGTCACGGCCATCGTGATGGGAGCCCTCGTGGCCACTGCGCTTATAATTGCCTATGCCGGACCACAAAATGGCAAGCGAAAAATATTCCAGGCGACTTTGGGGGGATTCTCTCTAAATTGCTTTTTTCGCGCTTTGCAGATTGTGGTTGTGCGGGGAAGATGCCTGCGGATTACTTCTTGAACAGGCACAACCAATCTGAGCCATTCAACCCCATCGCCACGAACGGACAGCCCTTCCCGTGGCTCCAACTCGAGCTGCCTACGTCAATTCGTCCACTGCGATACTTGCTCACCATCCATCCCAATCTCACTAATCTGGACGTAAAGGGGCAGGTGACGGTGGATTTTCACGTGGAGAAAGAAACGAGCTTCTTAGTGCTTCATTCGCAGGATCTTAACATCACAGAGAGGGTAAGTATTTTCTTGATTTCAGATGTTTTTATAATATGTGAGGTATTCATATTGAATTGACTCGTATTTTGAATTTGAATTAGGGAAAATTTGATTTAGCCAAGACACTTTTACCTGCTTCATGGGACTGAGCCATCTAGTGGGTAGATTTGAAAGCTCTTTGGAAAAATATGTTTTTAGAGCAAAATGCACATGCACACCAGGAACATTAAAATAAACTATTATTTTTTATTGGGACGGAAACTGAAATAGTTTGATTGCGTGTCCACACGTACGAAATTCGCAATGCACAGATTTTATTTTGAAATGCGAAATGTGGAGGAAATTATTGATTTGCAACACACTTTCGTCTGCCAGAAGAATTGGTATCATGAATAAAACACATAATTTCCATCTTTACTACCTTATTGATTTTCTCTTGATATAAAATAGTTAATAATAGCGAGAATAATAGAAATAGAAAAAAAACATAACTTTATACTGGCGGTAACTTTATTTTATTAACTTTTACTGGTGGGTATAAAAATCTCTCACTTCAGAAGCAGGATTGGCTTGCTTCCTAGTGAAATATTTTATTCTCTTTGCATAATTTTTCTCTGGAGGTTTTTCCGTCAGAATTTTTGAGTAATTCCCCGGGTGAAAAGTATGCAAATGCGATGAACTTTAGCCCAAAGCTGGCGCAATTATGTGTCGTCACGTGAATTAATTCAAGGGAAAATGCCAGCGGGCACCAAAGCACATCAAAATCGCATAATTTACACGCAATATGCTCACGGCATTTTGCTGTCTCTTTTTCCAGGCTATAATTGGGCCGAAAGGATTCGCTCTCAAGATCAATCGACTGCTTGAGTATCCACCGCGTCAGCAGCTGTATCTCGAGGTGAAGGACAAGCTGAGGAAGAAAGTCAACTATACGCTGAATCTTCGTTGGTATTCAAAACTTTCGCCAGATCCCGAGGGATTCTATGTGGATTCATTTGACGATGAAACTGGTGTCAGGCGAATCCTTGCGGCGACGGTGTTTCGTCCGGGAGGAGCTCGGAAGGCCTTTCCCTGCTTCGATGAGGCTCACCTGAGAGCGCCTTTTCGTATCTCTGTGTTCCGCGATCGCTTCCACATTGGCCTGTCCAATTCCATAGTCCATGCCACGGATGATGTGGGCTTCTACATGGGTACTGGACTCCTAAGGGATGACTTCTTCGAGACGCCTCCTCTGCCCCCGGACGCCGTGGCGTGGGTGGTGAGTGACTTTCATCGGAGCTCACTGGAACCGTCGACAACATATCAAATTGCGCGCACAACGCCAGCCACAGTGGTGACCACAAGCCGGCCGGCAGATTTGGCGCTTAGGACTGACAAGAGGCCTATTAAGAGCAAATCCATCCTCATCAAGTCCCTCCACATCTCAACGCCTGTCAACAGGACACGTGCGCCTCCCCATTTGGAGGTGGAGCATCGCAATATCACAGAGAATGGGACGATTCCGGACACAGGGGAGATTGTCACAGCACCCTCGTACACTTTCTATGCTTCCAAGGAGTTGCTGGAGAAGAGTGAGTTTCTCCTTCATACTTCACGAGATGTGCTTGAGTATCTGCAAACGTGGTTGGGGATTCCTTATCCGCTGACCAAATTAGATTTTGTCGCTCTTCCTTCACTCGAGGAGGATATCACGAGCAGTCTTGGCCTTATCACTATCAAATCATCTTTCCTTCGTGGTTTTGAATCTCAGCAAACGAAGGAGTATCACTTGTCGGCACTGAAGATCGCTGAAGCCATCATCAAGCAGTTCTTCGGTGGAGTCACATCCACGAGATCTTGGAAGCACAACTGGCTCTGGCAGGGATTGATCAAGTACATGGGGCGATCTGTGCTGGCGCAATTGCAGCCACTGTGGCCAATGGATGAGCTTCTCTTGATGGAGACAACCATGAAGTCCCTGGATGTGGACGCTATTGAGGGCTGGGCGAGTGTTGTGGAGGGAAGTCGCGATGATGGGAACAATGAAGACTTTTATGTGGATAAATCTGCGGCAATCCTTGCTCTCCTCCACTCAGCTCTAGAGGAGGATAACTTTAGGCAATGCTTAGGAGGATTTCTCCGTACGCATAGATTTCAAACGGCCGAACCAATTGAGTTGTGGACAGTGTGTGGGAAGCAGATGAATGACACGAAGAACATCAAGGAGATGATGCATCTGTGGACGTCCCATTCGGGATTTCCTCTCGTGACCGTAGGACCGGTGGAAGGAGGAAATTTTTCTATCTCCCAAATGCCTTTCGCTCCGGCGGAATTTCATGCAATAACGGATGACTCCTTGTTGCCACATAATCTCTCAAGCACCACGACTACGACAACCACTCCAGCTCCCGTCGATGCCAAGAAAATCATCCCCCAATGGATCTTTCCAGTCAGCTTTATCACGAATCTCAACAAAACAGCACCTCAGACCGTCTGGCTTCATTCAAACCAAAGTGAGTGTTTTTTGCATTTTACCTTCATTTCTTTTCGAAATTCAATTTTTTCTTAGTTAAAACTGAGATCAATCTAAATTGAGTGCTTTGTATTTGAATTCGAGTGAAAAACAAAATTTAATATTGAAGAAAAATTGTTAAAAAAGAGAATAAACTTTTCTCTCAGATTTTTAAAAGAAATGTCTAGAAGAAATAATAACAAATGATCACAATAATTCTAGATTTATCTTCAAAATCGCATTGCATGTTAAGAACTAAATCTAGCTCTAGTTTTATCTTCTTATGTTTTTTCTTCCAAAACAGCCGAAATTCACCTGGACCCGAGAGTCACTTGGATCAAGTTGAATTCTGGTCAGAATGGCTATTACCGCGTCCTTTACGCGGACAATAACTGGAATGGTTTGATCGATGAGCTGAAAAAGAATCACAGAGCTTTCACGGCAAAGGACAGAATCGGTCTGATTTCCGATGTGTTCACTCTCTGTCACGCTAGCCTGATGCCTTGCCCCATCACCATGAATCTCATCACTTACCTGCCCAAAGAGACCAATTGGGGTCCCCTCACCACTGGCCTCAGGCACCTGGAACAGTGGCGAAAGATTCTCAAGTATTCTGAGTGTTTCCTCATGTTGGCTGAATTTGTCAGGGGAATTCTCACGCGCTCCATTGCGGGATTGGGCTGGAAAAACAACGGAACGGATTCGGCAAAGTGAGTTTTCTGTTTTAAATTGTTTTTTTTTATGTTTTAGCTAATTTTTATTGTTCAATTAGGCTGTTGAGACCAGAGGTGCTCCTGGCTTCGGTTCTCTGGGAAGATCTCGATGCTATCAAACAGTCTAAGCAGATCCTGCATGTCTATCTTGTCAATGGAACGGACATTCCGTCGAATTTGAGGGAAGTTATCTACACTGGAGCCGTCCTGTCCGGAGAATTTACGTATTGGCAATACTGCTGGGATCGATTCAATGTTCTCCTGAGTCAGAATGAGGGCTTCGACGAGAGGATGGAGCTCTTGAAAGCGCTCGGAGAGACCAAAGATGCGTGGTAAGAAATATTCTTATCAACAGATAGATAATGCGGGGAGATTATTTTTGGCTCCAATCAAGCAGATAAATCTAGGAAAAAAGTATTAAGTCCCTTTTGGGAAATCCCCATTGCTCAAAATTGAATGAATTTTTTAGTAACCTTTCACCTCTTTCTTCCTTTATGAAGTTTTCTATCAGTTGTATCGATAAATTCTTGAAGATTTTTTTTCTCTGTGAGACATCTTATCCAAATATGGAAGGCACATATAGTGTGTATATCTCTGTATTGTTGTGCGTTGTTATGGAAGATAAGATTATTTTTAAAAAATCCTCTGTGACTCACACAATATGTGATTGATTTTCAAGTTGAAGGCATTCTTTTGACACCGATTGACTTGAATTCTGAATGAAATGCTTTTCGCAGGCTCCAGAATCGTCTCTTGTCGCAAGTGATCACCCTGCCGACGGCTGAACTCGTGCAGGTGCTCGAATCGATCGCGGGCACTCCAACAGGAGGCGCCATGGCGTGTCGCTTCCTGCAGGCCAAGTGGAATGATCTGCAAGCCAAACTGGGCGCCGGTAGTGAACAATTTGCCCAAGTAATCACGGCTATCACGCAATACGGTGCCACGAAGTTCGACTACGAGGAGGTGAGAGATGATCTTTAATTGCTCTGGAGTTAGAAAGTCTTGTTGAGTTTTAATGTATTTTTCCAGCTGAAATCACTTGTGGAGAGATTCGGATATGGTCCTGGCATGAGAGTCCTCAACATGACCCTTCGCAGTGTGGCCACAAATGTCGAATGGGTGAGTCGATCACAGCGTGAATTGTCCTCTTGGCTCGACAGCTTCGAGCACGCGCAATAATATCATTCCTGAATGTCCAGTGCGACAGCCTAGTCCTGGCATGGAGCAACTTTAACGTAATTTACCAAAAAAAATCATTTCTGTCCTAATGTAGCTAGATAGTGGGTGAGTGTGTGTAAAAAGATGAGATTAGCATATAAAATAGCTGAGGGAATTTATTAAAAAAAGGGATGGTAGACTTTCGCAGAAAGAATGAAGAAAAAACCAACTAATGCACAATTAACATTTTCTATACCTATTTTGAACAGGAGAAAAGATAAAAGAAAAAAAACTTGAAAAAAAAAACATTTTTGATGAGGACTTTTGTGTGAAATATGTGTAAAATAAGATGACTCTAGAGAAAAATATTTAGCTCTAATTGAAGAAGAAAATATTTAAATGAAAGAGAGGATATATTATTTTTTCCAGAATGTAGTGAAAAAAGAATCTTGTAAGGGGACTATATATATATATATATCGTAAGAATTTCCACAAACAATCTCTGTATAGATAATGATAAACCAAAAACAGAAGACATCTCTTTGGCTTCGTGTAAAATCCTTTTGCCCATATTTTTTGTGCTCAAACCTTAATACAAAAAAAAGATCATCACCATCATCTTCTAATAGGTATATTCTTAAGCGCAAATCTCTTGTATTTAACACATAAGGAAAGAAATACTAGAAAAGAGCTGTGAATTTATTGCTTTATTAGTCTCACATCTATCAAAAACACACAAGAGAATAAGAAAATTATGCCTTTTTTGTCAGTAAAAATTTTTGTACTTGCGATTGAAGAACTTCTCAAGCGAGTGTGCGTTCAAACACGCGGGATTACGTCAGACTTCTTGAGTATATCGGGGAGCCAACAGCACATGCAAAGGGGAAAGTAAGTCGACTGATGGAGAGTCTTTATGTTTTTTAGTGACCAAAGAGTTGGTCAGATATTTCCCCCCTTTGGACACACACATTGGCGCGCGGAAAAGCCCCCACCAAGAATCCCATATACATTCTAACTGGCCAACAATGGGGATTGGGAGCTTTAGAAGTGGTTGTGAGCAGTTTGTTATCATTTTCATATCAATTTCGTAATACGATAGGCGACCGCACACATAAGCAGTCATAAGAGCTGCTGGTGCTTCTCGAACACCAGTGGGGCCCTCTTGGTACTTGTTGTGACACCGTGCTGCTAGTGAGTTGATTTTCCTCAGTGGTTCAAGTTTCCCCCCTGATTTTTCCATCGACCGAGTGATTTCTGGTACGTAGTGTTCTCCTCAACATCCACGAAGCACCACATCTCGCTGCCACTGCACCTTCCACCCTGTTGTCGTTCCCTCCCATTCCGTGGACCAGAGAATTGTGAAGTCATTCAATATGTCCGTCTCATTAATTATCATTCATTATAAATTATTTGGCCTGTGAGTGTCTCTGTTTGTGCGACAACACAATACAATTCTCTATGATAGTCGGCGCGATATCGCGGTGGCTGGAAAAGAATTTCACAACAATTTCTATATGATATTTTCGCGCCAAAAAGGAATTTTGGCGCCAGGATACTAGAATGTTTACAGAAACCGCCAGTTGAACTTGTAGTCCTCTATCAACTGATAAATGATCCATCAGTCAAGGTTACGAATTTTTGAGAATAAAAAAAAAGATTATCCCCCCGCGAGTTTGTTCAGTAAATTAACAATTCTTATTAGCCGGCTGCAGCACTGGCAAAAAATCAATAGATCAATGTTTTTACTGTCGGTACGTACCGAGAATAATTGAGTGACGCTACGCAGTGGGTGTATTTAGACAGATTTTCAAGCCTTTTGTCATCCGAAAGTAAAAGATTTTTTTCATTAGAAAAAATGATGAAATTTCCAAGAAAAATGATTAGAGATTTTTAAGTGTAACCTAACGTATTGGAGCTATAGAGTGAAAATATTTTAATTATTTGGAAACTCATTTTATAAATCCTTTTGTCACAGAAGAAAGTCTAATGAGAGGTTGAAAATTACTTGATTGTATGTATTTGTTGTGGCTCTTCTTATTTCAGAATCATTTTTTGTACAAATACAAAATTGAATTGTTTACAAAGTTTCAGCGGAACAAATTGTATGAGGCTTTTAGGCACTTGGAAATTTCATTATGAATGAAATTTTTCACAAAATCAAGAATTGCGAAATCACAGATTAGCTGAGACAATTATCTATTTAACCAAGATAGATTCCTTCACAATTTCTATATCATAATTGTGTAGAATAATGAGATAAGATTAAATTCTTCTCATGTTAAGTTTTTGTTCAAGAGACTTTTCCGATAGTTTGGAGAAAAAAACTTACAATAAGTAGTTTGTCTCTCGGATCAGCATTTTTCTTATAATTTATGATTTTACTGTTATCCATATAAGATTATATGGTTCAAGGATGTTTAGCCGAGACACCTTTACAAATAGCACTGTCAAGTGTGCCATCTAGTGATTAATATTTAACTTTTTCATTTACTTCATATATTTTGTGTTTTACATTACAATTAATTTTGGATGCTGAACCACTGCATTTTATGATAAAAGAATAATTTTTGCTCTTTCTGCTCCTGCTATCAAAAAAACATAACAAGTTATATAAGTTTATTCTCATTCACTAAAACTACTTTCTGAAACATTTCGTTCTTTTCATGCAATTCTGACCATTTTCGTTGCCAAAATCTGAAAGCCTCTGAAAACTTAAAGCACACCAAAGATTTTTTTGCCCTCCCGGTCCTGGGCTACACGTGTTTCGGCCAAAAAAGACGTAATTTTGAAGATCGTCATGTGACCTTGATACTTACGCTGGAAGTTTGTGTGTTCTGCAAGTGACGAAGAAAAAACATCTCGTTGTTCGTGTCCAGCAATGATTGTCTCTCAAGATGATTTTTTCTCCTCGCCACAGCCACTTTTTCTGTGCCTCGTCGTCGCTTTGCGTTAGTCAATTTAATATTTCTTGAGAGCTTTCGATCCCGGAGAGGATTTTCTTGTGATCTTATCACAATTCTCTCAGTGAGATAGGCTCGCGATATTGCTCTATCTTGGGTGCTTTTTGCGCTCCCGTGGGTGGGCACAGCGCGGAGAAGTAGAGGAATCTTTATCAGTGGCGCGATTAAATTGTACACGCTTTTGTTGTTTGACAAAAGCTGTGCAAATAGAGTTTTGAGATATGAGGGTGGAAATTGATGGAAATATGTGTTTGCAGGACATCAAAAGGAGAACAGAGAAAATAAGAAAAAATGCTGGAAGATTTACCACGCTTGGAGCCTCTCTCCCCAAATGCATTGACCAGTACCACATACACTGGCTGTCGACGCATTTCCGAGGTGAGTGTTTTGCCTTTTCACCCAGATTTTCAGACGTTGAACACGTGATGGCGGGAATTTTCCAATTTCCCGAAATTGCGCGCGTGGCGGCAAATCGAATTGGAGAATCCATGTAACAGTTGCGTGCTGTTGGAAGGATTCTCCCCACTTTTTTGAATGAATTCGCGAGTGGCAATCCCAAAATCCCGGAAGGCCACACATTTACCCCTATCCAACTGCTTATTTGTTACAAAATGAGATAAATCTCAATAGAAATTATGTCCAGGTGCTTGAGAAAAATTACAGAGTGCCATGAATTCGAGTAATTGTTATTTGAGAACTTGTTATTTTCTCATATCAATAATATTAAATCGGTTCGTACCGTGAGTACTACGAAGGGGCTACCGCTGGACAGCTGGGTCGCGTGTGGCAACCCGATCGATGACGATTAGCGTACGCGAGCGCGATATCGGTGTGTGCGTGAGATGATGGCAAGAGAAAGAGTTTTCGGAATAGATTCCCGCAGTGTTTTATTCATATTCTTCAAGTGATAATCTCTCGATGCTATTTTGTGCGATCACAGCTCAGAGGTGAACGTGTCCGCAGAATATTTCGCGACTGAGAAGTGACGACAAGTGGAGAAAATCAGTGAAAATTGCTGGAAAAGTGACTTGGAGGTTAGGGTTTTTTGACAGTCATCATGTTTTTCTAGTGTCCGGGAGTGTTGAAAAGGCCCCCAGAAAACACTGATTGTGCAAAAAAGCAAGGTGATTTTAGTGGAGTGGACACAGATGATGTGGTTGAGTTGAGAGAAGGCCAATAGACTGACCACCAGTGGCGCATTTGAGGACATTTTGCAGGAGAATGGAACAGCAAATGTTCCGGTGATGAGATTTTGGGGCGCGCTCCTCACCTGCGTTGCCCAAAGCTACTAGTGCGTGCTTCGGAGGACAAGTTGAATAAGCATTTAATTAACTGCAAGACTCATTAGCGCTGCTTTGTGATTTTTTGATACGATTTTTTGCTACTTTTTCTATAAAGACTTTGTGTGACAAGAGTGAAGATGATCTCCCTGAAGAAGATCCATGCGGATCAGCTGCTCCAGGTGGCCCTGGTGTTGTCCCTGTTGCGCGTGGATCCATCCAACTACCTGGGCTATGGCTGGGAGTCACAGCTGGCGCTCCAGGATGGTGACGGGTGGCAGCTGGAAATGCGGGCGGCCACTCCATTCACAGACATCACCCACTACTCGAATCGGAAGGCTGTGATACCCTTGATTGAGGATTTAGTGCGCTTCAATCACAATTCCAACGACGTGACTGCCTATCTGCTCAACTCCGTCCAGCCAGATCACAACTTTACGGGATCCGCCTCAGCGAGTGCGTCAGACTCGCCCGCGACTGCCAACGCCACCACCGTGGGTCAAAGAACTCCGTCAGGTGAGGAGAATCAGGCGGCGGCCAGTGTCGAATTGGACGAGCTCTTCCTCAATACGGCTCCCTTTGCCGACTCGGCATCCATCTACGATGAGAATTTGGCTGATCTCACGGATTTTGGGGAGACAATCGCCACGGCATTCCCGTATTTGGGTCTCCCAGCCAAGGATGAACTCCTGCTGGACTCCCTCATGCCTCTGGAGATGCCCACAATTGACGAAATTGCTCTTAATGGGGCCTCCAACTACGGCATGCCGGAATCTCCGTCTATGGAGGAGCTGATAGAGTGGGAGGACTTCTACAGTAATGGCAGTCACAGCACCAGGACCACTGTTAAAAGTGAGCCACAAGAGGTGCCCGAATCTCCTGCCGCCACCGAGGAAAGCGCTGATGCAACCGTCAAAACTGATAGTGAAGACTGTGAGTCATCATCGTCTGTTGTGTTAACGCCTGAGGTAAGAGAACCTTCTCGAAATTTATCACGCAATGCCCACACAGTTTGTTTACCAACTCCTAAATACATCAACAAGTTCCTCCAACATTGTCCCCATTCGTTATCCTAAATATTTTGAAAAACACAATTTTTTTTAGTCAATTTCGCAAGTGTTGGAAATTCGCATATTTTCTATTGCGCGATTTCACTCTTGTTGCCAGTTGAGGCAAATCCCTATGGCACGCTGAAAATACCTTATTTACCCGGTTCTGACTTAGACAATGGGTCAAGAGCCAACAGAAAGTTGTGGGTGGTGAGATAAGATTGGCGTTTATTTTTCACGATCACACAAAGATCGTGCAAATTACGTATTGGACGAGGCACCACACGGCTTTGTTTTCAAATTGTTGGCCTTTGTTAAATGAGGTTTTTGGATATTTTCGGCTGAAAATGGTCAGTAGAGAAAGCTCTGATGGTTGCGTGAAGGTCTCGAGGTTGAAAATCCAAGTTCAACATAAAAATAGACATCTTGTCTTTGATGTTTGTTCTTTTGTGGCTATAATTAGCGGGATTTTTCTCTAAATTTATCCCTGGTCAGATGGAGAAATCATTTCGTATTGTCTAATTGGAATTTGAAGCGGAATTAGTTGATGATTGATGAATTTTTCAAAATGGATGAATACTTTAAAGGTTTTTCGCTAGATGGCAGACTAGTTAGTGTTTAGCAAGGTGTCTTGGCTAAGCTTTGGGTTTTTTTTATTATTAAAAGTCGTAATGGTCATGAATTTTTAACATAAAAAATAATATGTAGGAGTTTTCTTTAAGCATAAATCTACCAGATTGTAGATCGTATTGATCAAAATGGTGATTGTCTTGGCTAAACCTAGATTTTATAATTTTTCATAACTTTTGATCTATCAAGTCGCTAATTTTGAAGTTATTTTCATAATATCTTTCATATAATTTTGTAAGATTTCTTTGTAAATATGCCAGCCCAGAAACACTTCCGTGCTATTTACGAACTCTGCCAGGTCGTTGATTGACTTTTCCGAAATTTCTAAAATTCCTCCTTATACACATAGCTCGACCACATAATTACCGAGCGTGAACCGTCCAATTAAAGAGTGAGGGAAAGAGACATTAAAAAAATAATATATATAAAAGTAAAATGCTAAAGCATAAACACATCGTCGTTGAGGAACTAATTGCGAAATAGTACCAAGAAAAAGAAATTTATTTAACCTTTATCGATGTGTGAGTGTGTGTCTTATTTTTTTAATACGACACTACTTGTATTTTCCCTGCTTTTCTTTAATTCAATTTTAGTTTAGAGACAATAAAAGAGATGCTTCACGATTTATTTTGAGTGGAGTTTACTCATTAAAGAGCATTCTTTTGCTTTTGGGTGAAAGAAGAGGGCAAGATAATGACTTAAATGTGATAATTTTTAAACACGAAAATTTCTTTTGTTACTTATTTAATATACCGTGTTTTTTGGTGGACTTTTTCGCGTGATTTCTCTTCTCACTCATTCTTCTTTCGTTCTCTCTCTCGCCTGTGCCGCCAATCTATTCAGACAATCGCGACTTGTATGGGCACAAATGTATTAAATTGGCTCACAAGTATGATGAACTCTTTAGCCATATCGAGAATTGACTTACAAACAGTTTAAGAATGGACAGAAAAGCACGTAATAGCGTTTCTTTTTTCCACTTTTCGTGTGCCACAGCGGAGAAATTGATTATTTATTATACATTTATACCCAAATTTCCCTTGCCAGCATAAGAGGCTTCCGCGTGTTCTTCTGGGGAGAGGAATCACAGAATTTCCACAGAATTCCCTCTATTGTGTATTAGACATTCAAATTGTGTGTCGGGAAAAATCAACTTGATTAGCATGTGGAGAGATAATTTGATATGTAATTGCAATGTTATTGCGCTGAGAAAGCAAATTACTCGTTTTCCTTATCATTCACATTTTTTTTATTCACTCTCGCGCCCTTAGCCATTGAAATTATCATTATATACCTATCTCTGTAAAAAACTGATCAATGCAAGTTTGTATGTGAATTATAGTGGCTTTAAGTTGGTTGATAAGGCAAGTGACGAAAGAATTAATTCATACGTTCAGTTTTATTTGCGCTTTTATGATTCGCTTTCATCCATCAATCTGTTTGATGATTAGTAGTTGTGTTCGCTATTAGAAGTTCATTAAATTAATAGAGACGCGCTCAAGTCTGAAAAGGCGCTCGAGAGTCTCATAAGTTCATTGAAACTGGATCAGGCTGGATTAGGTGGCAATGAGAAGAGATGCCTCAAAATTCTAGAGAGAAGATAATTACCTCACTGTTGATCATTTTGATTTGCTGAGAGAATTTCAATAACTTGTTTTGATGTAGAAAAAAAACAGATCAATTTCCAAGCAAGGCTTTCAACAGGTGTTTATCTGGAAATTTTTTCAATTGAAATGTTTTATTTGAAAATATTGCATTGTTTGATAAGAGAATTTTATAAATGTCTACGAAAGTGACGGAAAATTAAATGGTCTTCTAAGGTATTGTTACCTCATCAGTAAAATAAAGAGAAACACATGCAATATTTCATCTTTCTCGGTCGCATTCGAGTGACCAAACCATTTATAGTAAGACAAGAGCGACACAGAGAGATGTTTGTGCATTTGATATGAGATCTCGAGCATTAAATATTTAATAAATTGTACAATATTTATAGTGCTAGGTGGGTGGGTGAGGGGAGGCGAGAGGAAGAGAGCGCTACTGAGCACGTTTTCAACTTGACCCAGATTGAACTCTTTCTGTTGACTTTTTATGTCTATTTTGCGCGCGATGCGATCGCCAAATGGATTTATGGAGGGGGCTCAGGATGAGAGTGAAAATGACCAGAGAAAAGTGTAGTGAGACACTTGATTGCCTTGAACTGAAATTGCCTGTGTAGGTAGAACAAAGTTGGAAAATAATTCTATATTGGTCACAAAGGAGCTTTGCTTGAGATGAAGAAGCTCACGAGGATAAAGACTTTTTGACTTTGTGGTCAGGGCGAATGTGAGACGCGCAACCATGCGTCTGTTTGCAATCATTCCACATTTTTCACTCTCTCACTCTCTGGCCCCAAGAATAATATGTTCTGCTGTTGTGCAGTCGTGAAAATTTGGGAAAGAAATGTTTTTTTTTGAGAATGTGGTGGCCTGAAAAAAATTTTACAGACACCGTGTGTGCTTTATAATTTGCTATCTCCTCATTAACAAAAAAATAAAATCGCCCGCCGAGCATTTTGGCGGGCGGCAAAGGTGAAGGCACTTGAAAGTCTGGTGAGCATTTTCGGGGGAGTGAGAAAAGCCTCTGAGATAACGCGAAATAGACCGCAATTGCGTGTGTTTGTCAACAAAAAAGTGGCAGAACATCAAAAACTATTTAACTCATTGATATTTTTGTAAACACATCTTTCTCAAGAAATTCATTGACTCATTGCGCAAGAGTTATTTTTGGCGCCGGTCGTGCGGCTTGAGTCTTCGCTATAACAACTGGGACAGAGCCATAAATTAGCTAGTACACTGAAATTTGAGCCCTGGCTGTTTTGCCATAAAATTGTTGTGGTGTCTGTGAATTTAAATTTTTCACCTGCGAGAAAAAGAAATGGGAGTTTCGGGAAAAAAATCAATCATTTATAAACGCCTCATCTCTGTAATATTGATGGATTTGACAAGGTGACAAATGAATGTCGTGTCAGTTTTGCATCACAGACTCACGTCAAAACATCAAACAGGTAGAGAGAGAAAAAGATGGACTTTTTGGTGGTCCATTAATTTGACAAAGAGTCTGTCTAAAGAGCGTCTCCGAATTTGTCTCGATGAAATGTTAAAGTAATTAATGGATTTCACTGGTTACTTTCCTCCATTTGGCGGGTGGAGAGAAAAAGGGTGTGGGTTTCTTCTTGAAATTGTTACAAAGACGATAGAAAAGAAATCAATTGTCGGCGTCTCATTTAAAACGTGTTTAACCACAAAATAATGGACCCCCAGTTGATTTTGAGGATAAAAGAAAGTCTTTCTTCACATTAATCTTCGGGAGAGATGAGTTCTTTGAGGCGTGCGGCAGAAATTAATGTTGATCTGCTGTTCCAACTATTAATATTCCAATGATTCTTGTCTCTCTGGGCGTTCAGACGACTGCTGATCAATCAAGAGATTATTCGACATAACGTTTTAGATATCACTGAAATCTCGCATAATTATTAATTATTTCTTCAAGTCTGGTGATCTTTATCGGTTGAAATTCCGCGTTTATAAAAATTTGGCGCGAAATTGGCCCGCCAGGAATAATACCTACGCCAGGAAAAGCTGTTCAGGAAAATTACCATCTCATAACTAATTTATTTATTTCTGCACAAATACAAACGTGCCATATTATTCATTTATCGGCTGAATTTTCTTGTCTCTCTTTCTTGTATTATGTAAAAATTCCATTTTATTGTATTGTGTGGAAGGCAAAAAATCCTCCCCTCTTGATATTCTTGTTGGAATTTCATCTCTTTCTTGCTTGAATTATCTAATAAGCAGAAGCGAGTTGGAATGCTTGTTTTCGTCTCTTTCTCACTTTGCGGTACATAATAAAAGAGCCGGCATATATGGAGAATGAGATGGAAGATAGAGCGAGAAGGTATAAAAGGCGGAGCTTCCATGATCGATGGTTTTGGACTCCATTTAATACACTGAAAAGAATTCATTTTGTGGAGAACTTTGAGCTAGAATTAACTTTTGCTGTTGAAAATGCAATTTGAAAGATATTTTTGACAGTTTGACGTAAAATTTGACAGTCTGACCTGTCAGAAATTATTTGAAAAATAACTGAAATAATGTATCTTTATGGAATCTCTTTTTTCCTATCGGCAAGTTGAAGGTGTTGTTTTATCACAAAGAAATGGAGCTTTTCAGAGCTTCTGCGCATTTTCACGTTAAAGTAGAGGCAAATAGAAGGAAGACGCCACAATTTTTCCCATTGTTCATATGTGTGTATTTTTTGCAAGAAGGCGGAGTTTTTCCTTGGCAGATGATGGCAAAAAAAAAGAAGACAAAGGGTATAAGAGGAAATTGTGAAGGAATAAAAGAAAATCTCTTTCTTTTTCATGGAAAAGCAAAAAAAAAAAAGAAATCACAATAAGATGGATAAAAGTGTTGGATAAATTCGTGGAAAATCCACATAATTAAATTTCATACGTCAGAATAGCACTTCTTTGTTCTGCGGCAGCTCTTTCAATAGAAACATGATTTGATTTTCTATATCCACTTTAGGCGAAAGAGAAGGAGCCAAATTGTAAATGTAGGATTAATGTAAGAAATAAGAAAATTGCATGAATTTTTAATTTACTCGAGAGAGCCGTCAATTTGTTTGGGAATTGCGGTGGGAAATATGTTGTATAGGGAATAATAGATGAATTTCTTATGTTGAACAATGCAATAAAATTAATAAGATTACATTACAAAATTGAGACGATATTGAAAGATTATATACGTCTGGCGGTGTGGCTTTTTCATCTCCGAAACTCCATCTCGTTCTCTCTATGCCTCTACCTTTCTTGCGCACTTGAGTTTCAGATCGTATGGGATGTGTTTTTTCACCTGACAAATTTTGATAATCACACAAAAACTGCCTATCTATCAACTTCTCTCAATCACACATCATCTCTAATAGAGTTCCTCTCTTTTCGGAGAAGTTTTCATGCGATGACTTTTTGCCTCGCTTCAAGAGGCCCGAGATTGAAAGAGGAAGATTTCCAATTGGTAATCTGCTTTTTGGTCTCTTACGAAGGTCAACACTTTTAGCTATGCGTCGTCTGCAAATGAGAATTGTGCCATTGATTAGGTGTGAGGCTTTTTCTCTTGATGCTCTGGGTGAAAATGAACAATGTTTGGACATTGGCAGCAGCATGAAAGAAAGGGCCTGAAAAGAGATTGCTGAAATGTTCAACAATGGCACCAGACTTTTTACCAATAGGCTAATGCGCACAAAACACGGATTACAATCCACTAATTGATGGCTTTACGGGGGATTTGGGAAAAATAGCGAGAAAGGCTATTTTCAAGATGTGAGATAAGATGTCTAAGTTTCTCACGATGATGAGGATAAATTGAAAGAGGAACATTTAACAGAAAATAATATGGGATGCTCAGTGTTTGGCCATTTCAATTGTGCAATGAAACAATTTTTTATTGTGTAAAATTTAAGGAATTTGAATAAAAAAGTATTCAAAACTTGTGAGTTTTTGTTTTATTTAAAACTCTAAAATCTGCAAAGTTTTTGAAAAAGTATTTTTTTACGTATTTCTGACTCTTATCTTTTGACTTTTTCAAACAGGAAAGTGAATTGATAGAAGTTCTCTGGAAGCAAGATGTTGACTTGGGTTTCTCACTGGCGCCTCCATCGACCTCCTTGAAGAAGGAAGAGAACCACAGTGTTCACAATGCTGAGGATGATGCTGAAAAACTCAATGCTCTGCTCGAGTTGAAGAATGAGAAAGTACATGAAATTTCTCTACAGTCAATTCACATGTGCCGAAAATCTAAATTGCTTTTTCTTTCCAGTCTGAGAACACGGAGAAGGATGAGGAGTTCAATCCAGATTGGCCTAATTTGCCAATTGATGCTGAAACAGGTGAGTTTTTTTTTCATCTTCTGATGGGAAACTTTCATTTCCGCGAAATCATTGTGATATTTAATGGTCTCTATGAGATTTGATAGAGGATCTGAAATCGGACGTGCGTGGGTGGAAGAAAATTGTCTTTTCTCTTCCTTTGGGGGCGAAGTAATCTCCTAATCGTTTTGTCCTGACTCAAAAACTGAATGCGTGCTTCGAGGAAGAGATGAAGAATAGAGGAAAAGATATTGATTTTTCGAGCGCGTCTTCGTATATGGGGAGGGAGGGGGGTGGACGAAGGGCGGATAGAAGGAATACTTCCTCTTTATATATGTGTGTGATGTAAGAAAATTTCTAACAAAAGCCACACGAGGAGTTTTTCCATTTCCCAAAGTGGTGAGCTCTCTCAAGAGGGGGCCCTCCCAAAAGCTCTCCATCTCACTCATATCGTGTTTCATTTCAATTCCACAATGCCTGAAAATTTCTCTTAGAGCTTCTCACTCTCCGTGGAATTTTCTCTCCCTGCTGTTGTATGTATACACAACAGTGGATTTTATATATTGGATGGTGAATGCGGGATATATCGTGCTTAGATTATTCCGAAATAACGCCGCCATCCACCAGAGAATGAAAAATGAACGAAACATTACTTGCATTTCCAAAATCATGCGCATATACAGCCAACTTGTATACTCTCTCTCGTTCGGCTCCTCTTGGCTGTTTGTTGGGAAATGAATAGGGCCTATTTCTATTTTTCAAGAATTATTCACCACCACTCTTCCCGCCCGACAACAATGTTTGGTGCTCCATGGGTGAAAACGAGTGAGAAGTCGAGGGAAAATCTAGGAAGAAAAGAGGCATAACAAGAGAGATGGGATAGAGAAGAAATGTACGCTTTAGGAAATTGAGCCGTTAGTTTGAGCCTCTTCATAAAGCAATTTAATTCCCCAGGAAATATATATTGCTGAAAATTTATCATCTGAGAACATGAGGGTAGTTCAATAGATTCATGTAATGAATTTCAAAGTATGAATATTATCAAATAGTCAAAACCTTGATATGTCGACTCAGTTATGTTTTATTGGAGCGATTGGAGCTAATAATTAATTAACAAACAATAAACATACAATAGGGGATAAAAAGTTGAGAAAATTTTGGATTAAACTCTCATAAAATATTGCAATTTTGATTTACTTCAGAACAAAATTGTACTCTGAAAATTAGAAATACCTACTTGGAGCTAAACGCTAAACATTTTGGGAAATCAAAATCATTTTTACTTTGAGACATTTATACACGTTTTCGAAAAATTAAATTTGAGATTTATATCAAAATCACAGTTTGCAGGGGAAAGAATAAAATTATTATTATTGTTAAGTGTTCTTTTGGAGGATTTCAAGATGAGACTAGGTAAAAGTAATTAAAATTAAAAATCTTATAATATTTTTTGTTCTTTTTAAACCTCAATATGAAAAATTAGAAATTTTTTTATTAATATTTTTGGTTCAATGGTATCACAATGCAATCTCATTTAGAAACATATTTTTTTTTTAATTAATCCTCCCGAAAAAGTCATGATAAATTCCTTAACACGTGAAGCATTTCTGATGAATATGAATTGTCGAGTGCCAAGTTCCGAAAGAACACAAACGGCACAAATTCTCTCAAATGCTAGCCACGTGGAAGATTAATTGTACTTCATGGGACTTTTGTATGTTTTCTCATTAAAGAATTATTCATAAAAATGTTGCGTCCATATAAATGTGGGGGGAATGAGAGAGAAAATTCCCTATGGAGATCGTGTAGGAGTTCTTTCATGTGGCGTCCATTTGAATTGGCTCCAAAACGAATTCCATTTTGTTTCCATGCATTAATATACGGCACACATGACTTGTCTCTAATTAATGACTCCAGCATGAAGTTGCGCGGGATTGGGGGACCCCAGCCGAGTCGGCCGGAGCCCCCCAGAGTGGTAGATATTGATATTTTGTTGCGTCGAGGCGATGGGATGTGCTTCAGAAGAATGAAGATGGACATTGGGGCAAAAGAATGTCAGGAGTGGAGGAATTTTCTAATTAATTTATTTCATTGTGTTCCCATGGTGGAGACATGTGAGATTATTGGCCAAAAATTCCCGAGCACTAATGAGCAAAATAAAAAATTCATGTGTGTGCGATAGACACTTTCTCACCTGGGGATAGAGATGGAGAGGAAGCGAAAGATGGTTTGATGAGAAACATAGGGAAGAGAGATAAATAAAAAAGTTCATAGGCTCATCTTTTTGATCATTTTCCCTTCTCTCTTGCCATATGAGCTTCCATCGTGAATAAAATTATCTCTTTCTTAAGAAGGTGCGCGCGGAGAACATCTTGAGGCCACCTTTTTTTATTTCCAAGCGCGCACTGTGGTCAAAGATGAAAAGAGAGGTGGATGTTGAGGTAAAAAGATTATAACTTCGTGTTGAGAATCAAAATTGACCAAAGAACCATTCCGATGGTGAGCGCGCGGGTAACATATGGAAGAAAAATAATGTGATGGCTTTTTTAATAAATGCCGCACATCCCGATGATGATCAAGATGGCCGAAGATGCACAACGAGTGTCTTTGAAGATGAGCAAAGTTGATGAAGGTTCACTCCCCTAAACAAAAAAATTGATTCTGCTTTTAAAGGAGAGAGAGATGTGCTGCTTACGGATGCGAAAATGCAGAGAAACGCCACAATTTATTTTGCCACACACTGTATGTTGTATCTGGCGGTTGAATTTTCCAACATTTTACAAGCATGTTTGATAGGATATTATATTATTCGAAGACTGGCTGGGAAGTCTTCGATGCTTTTGAAATTGATGGAAGACGAAGAAGGAGGTTTGTGGATGACTTGGCGGATTTCGATGGGTTTTCTTTTGTGTGTTATATATGCTATGTTGCATGGTGTAATTTTATTCGAATTGCGCTTCTTGAGACCCTAGATATGAGTGGGAAAGAGAGGGACAAACACCTCCGGAGTCCTACATATAACGAATTCACAGTAGGTGACTCCCAGTCCACCTTTTTTGCCGTCTTCAACCCCGCATGTCCGATACAACAAAATATAACATGTGAGAAAACCAATAGCAACTGCCTTAATATTTCTTTTATCAACTATTAATGTTTTGTGTTCAACAAGAGATAGTCAACTTGAAACACCTTTTGATCGAATACTATGGTCATGCATAAAGGTGCAATTGATGGTCCAACAGCATTTCTAATTGAAGAAAAAGTCTTAGATTAACTGCAAATTATCGCGACAAACATTTCCTAGCTCTATTGATAGCAAATGCGTCTCTAATTCGTTACTAATCGATATAGCGCCAATAAGGGAAAATGCAATAAAAGTCTCTCTTGTAAAAGTGACTGAGAAATTTCCTGGCCAATGGGAGGATGTTGAAGAGAGAGCTTTATTAATCGAATTTCAACTTTTATACTCCACCTCTTGCCTGTGGGTTCGTTTTTTTTCCATCCATTCTATTATTATTTTTTCCATACCATAGAGAATTACTGGGATCATCATTTATCAAATTGTCAGAGAGGGTAAAATATTACCATGGGAATTGATAAATATATAAAGTACACAAGACCTATAGTAAATAGGGCCGTGTCTTGTGCTCAAGTTCAATATAGGAATATTTTTTTTTTTAAATTTCCTCTCAATACAATTTATCATGAATTGAGGAAAAATTTCCACAGCACGCACATATTTTTGAGAGTGACCCGCATTGTAAGTTTGTCCCAGACGAAGGGATGCGCGGTTCCCTGGTTTTGGGAAAATTAATAGTTTCCATCAAGGATTATAAAATGAAGAGATGAAAATGTTTTTTTCTCTCTCTCCTAGGATGGAATTTGTCCGGAGAAAAACACGCCTCACAATGAGGTATTGTCGATTTGACAACTCACAGAAGAATTTTGTTAACAAGTCAATTCAATGGATACTTTTGATGTTATGTTGAGAGAAAATTTTGAATACTGACACTCTGCGGAGATCCAAAATCATGTTTATTTATCTGTTGTATTTTTTGAATATGAAATTTAGGAATATTTCATGACATTTCTTCACGTTGTTGGAGTCTGTTTAATTTAAATTCTTTCCGGCATTACCTGAAAGCATAGGTGGTTAATTGAAAAAATCAGTGGATAAAATGAAAATTTCACATGAGAAATTTCTCGATGTTAAATCTATTGGCATTTCTTTGTTTTACCTTCAAATTGAATCTAATCTTCATCGAACAAAATGGTCTGTTTGCCTTCTATAGAAGGAAAATCTCATTAGGTTGATCTTTGCTCAAGTTTTTTGTGCCTGTTATCTTTTCATCCAAAGAATAATCTCCTCACGTGGTTCAATATTTGTCCTATTTCCACGTTCATTCTTGTAGAAAAACGTTGAGGTCTTTTCGTTGGAGATAAAGCCATTAGAATTGTTTGTATTCTAGATAAAGGAGGGTTTCAATTTTGTAAAATTTGTATGGGCACTCACAATATGAGAAAAGGAAGAAATTGATCAGAAGTTTTCAAATCTCTTAAACTACAAAATTTGGCAAGATTAACTCTCATCATCCACTCGAAGGGCTTTGCAATATTGACTTGGTGTGTCTTTTTAAATCCCAATTTGTTTCATTTGAAATGGAAACAGAGTGTCGGAGAGACTCTATATGGTTTGTCTTGTGAAATGTGTGGTTTTTGGGTATCTCAAACATGCCATAAAATTTACTATGTCACCATTACGAGAGAGATTTTCGGCACAACACCAGAAAATGTGGTCAGTGTACGTATTATAATGCAATATCATCATCTTGACGTCATAAAGCTAAATCATGATGCATGACTTTTCATCAATTGATGTCTAGAGTCTGTCTAGCTACCGAAATATCAAATAAAAATTTTTCAACATACCCAAATGAGGTTTAATAGTCGAAAAAGAGAGTCTTGTTTTCAGGTGAGAATGTGAGGTGTGTGTGAGTGTGCAATGAGTGGAGAGATTTTGTGTGAATGACTCAAAATTGGCCGGTGAGTGACTTCCCAGAAAGCCAAAATTGGGTGGTGGTGAGGTGAGAAAAAAACCGCGTCGCGTTTATTTACCTTTTGGCTACAACAAAAAATTGTGGAGGATCTATAAAGTGTTTGGATCTATTTTATCCCTGAAGACTTTCCGGCGGAAGAATTGATTGTTGGATATTTTGTCATCTTGTTTTGTCTCACCTCTTCATCATTCTCTCGGTATACCTGACGATTTTATTAATTTGGACAAGTCATCGGAGTCTCCCACTCGATTCACTTTCTCATCGGTTTGTGGTCTAACAGGCAGGCCTCCAAGGAAGGGAATTTCAAGGGTTCAAGGTGGATGATAATAATCTTAGTCATGTTTCGAGATGTTACCAAACCTTTGTACACCTCTGATTGGGGATATCAAATCCACTCCTCAACATCACGCAGAGGCGACAAATTTGATTGGATTTTCGAGAAAGAGGATCTTAAGTTTTTTATCTACCAGGTATTCGTCCCAAATTGGATTCCTCATCTCTCACAGTGTATTATTTATTAGACTTATTGTTTAAATTCCACTTTAATTACCAAATTGCTATCTTCGGGCACTTCTTTTGCGCTCTTCCCATCTATGCTCATGCTGTGCACATGAAATGAGCAAAAAAAGAAAAAAAAAAACGAAGACGATGGTGAGATGGAAATAAGAAATTTAAATGGATGCAAAGTGTTGAAATTGTTTTCAATTGATATGCTTGGAAGGTGAAGACTTTTTTCCTCCTCTTCTCTATGATTTTAATATTTATGACTCTCTGCTGCGAACTAGAATCTCTGAGACATGAAGAAGAGGTAGGATGGTGGAAAAAATTGTAATAAGAAGAGAGTGAAGAATATTCCAGCATAACTTCTTAATGATTTACAACAATCACAAGATGGGCGAGAGGGAGTTGAAATATTCAACGCTGTGATGTTCTTATACTGAGGTATAAAGAATTCTCCATAATTCTGTCTCATTCTCACATGGAGATTCTTGCTTTTGCGCGCCATGTGTGCTACATAGCTTGGAGTTCTCTTCTCTTTTTTTCCATCCACACTTTTATGTATATAGACGAGAAACTTTCGAGGCCACGCCTCTTCAATTCAAGCCTCAACGGATCGTTTCATCTTGTTTTATTGGTTCACCGTTTTGCCTCTTCGACTCTCTTTCATGGCACTTTGGACGCGCAACATTCATCAGGGTCCCGCCATACAAGAATCAGTCTCAAGTGTGAAGAGTTCTAAAGTGGTCTCAAGAATCTGGTTCTCTAAAAGTTAGCAAAGTTATAGCTTTGGGTGGATAGAATTCTTGAAAAGCTCAAAAGGAAGTGAAAAGGACATTAATTGAATTTTTCCTATAGGTTTTCCCTAAAAGTTCTCTTGTGTTTCTTTAAAGAGTTTTACAAAAGACAATCCTGCGAAGTTTGGAAAGAACAAAATCAGTGGTAATTTATTCTTCAAAGTGTTGAGACGTGCAGAGAAGTTGAGTGATGCTTCAAAATCATCTTCTGATACTTCTTGTGGACTTTAGTTGTATCTTGAATGATTTAGAAATGTCCTTAGTGTGTAGAAGTTAAGACAAAGACTGTTTAGTGGACGAAAAGTGATACTTTTGGATTATAAGGAGAGCTCATTTTAGTATAAGTTGAGAAAACTCCTCAAATTGATCCTGTGGATTACAATAGCAGCAATTGAAAGAGTCCTGTGAGTTATTCTCAGAAATAGCCTTTTATTTCTAAAGAAAATGATTAATATTTGTAATTTTGGCGTAAAAAGGATTTCACCTTTTAAGAATGTCCTGAAAATGCCATCCAAAAGCAAATGTCAAAAATTTATGAAAAATGATCTCATCTTTGAAACACCTTTTGCAAATATCTGGATTCTTATGCACCACATAAGAAGAGTCCCAAAAATATGATTTATGAAATTCTTCCAAACCATTATCTGCAATCTTTTGGTTAAAGGAGTACAAGACAATTTTCTATACTCCCTCAGTCCGACGGAAGAATTCCCTTGATCCTGAATCACTTTGTAAATTTTCTCAAAGAGAAAAAATCTTCCGCTTTTGAGGTATTTTGAATAAAAATTTTCTCATTTCCAATCGATTTAAGTCCATTTGATCAATCATCACAAATTGATTTCAAACTGAAATTTGTAAGATTTTATCCACCAATTTTACATTTTCATTCCAACGTCTCTTTTTTGTGGTTATTCATTGCTAAATTAGTGTAAATTGATGAGTGTAATAAATTTGATAAAATGTGACCAAGGTTGACCAAATTTGAGAAGTTTTTCCAAAGAATTATCCACCAAATCGATAGTGAGAAAAGCCAGAAGGCAAAAGGGAAAATTGAATTTCGTGTTCAATGAATATTTAATGATGGTGAAAAAGAAATAGTTGATTGCTTTCCCGCCCTTTGTCGGTGATGAGCTGGGAAAAAGACTGACACTTTTGAACTTTGCTCAACCCATTGCTTGACCCCAAATTTTTCGGATAGAATCCTGTGCAAACATTTGTAAATTGACCGCGCACCATAAATATACATGAGGAAATATTTACTGAGAAATTTTCTCAATCGTGATACGGGAAAAAGTGTGTCTCGCCCAGGGAATTGATTTGTAGGTGAAATGAGGAGGTCATTTGATGGCCAAAAGAGGATGATGACCAGTATGTGTTACACTTTTTGGTATGCGTCTTTGAGTGGGAAAGAGAGAAATTGCAACATTACGGTGTAATTTTATATTAGAAGTGTTGGGCTTTAACCTTTTGTGGGAAAATTGTAATTAGTCATCATGAGTCATGCTTAAAAGGCAAAAATGTTTGATTTTGATGATTCTGCTCCAAATCGGAAGACCTCTTCACTGGTTGACAGACGAAAAACTTACCACCCGCGCTGAAGATTGAGAATTTTCCTTTTGACTTTTCTCAGGTGAATACATCCAGAAGCTCCCTCTTCAATTAGATGATTCTCTGCTTCAGGAGGCTCTTCATCAGCTAGATGATCTCTCCGCCGAGCAAGATGCCCTTAAGGTAAGACTTTCAGCTGATGGTTTTCGTGGGAGATTATGTCCTGCAATGTTGACTCATTTCCCCATCAGGATGATGCTTTTGATTTCGAACCCAAGCGCGAACCATTGGATTCCGTTTCATCGGCTGGCTTTGGCTCAGATTTGGGTGACGAAGTGAAGTCCCCGTTGGAAAGGGAGGACTCCTTTGACTTGTCAGAGGCAACAGTTAAGAGTGACGATACGAATGAATTAGAAGAACTCCTTTGCGATATGATGATTCAGAGTTCCAGCGCCACCTTCCAGCATCCACGATCTGTGCAGGGCTACGGACATGGTGTCAACTCCTTCCGTCAGTCCTCATACCACCATCAGGTGAGTGGTCATCTCGAGAATTTTTGATTGCTTGCGAGATCCTGACACACTTTCCCGCAGACGAAAATAGTGTCAGGGGTGTTTGCTCAAAAGTCTGTGAGAGACGAAAATGTTTCATGCGGTGGAATTTTAGAATTTACCTGATGAAATATTTTCTTGTAAAAACACTTGAGTTTTTAAAAGGAAAAACACTCAGAGTGGCGAAGCGTTGGCGATGAAATCAATTGACAAGACAGTTTGGGTCAGTTGGTGTTTCTCGTCTGTCCCGGGCGTCTTTCTGATCTGAAGATTTCGGCATGATGAACCGCCTCTCTGATAACTTATTCCATCTTCTTCATGGGAATTCCAAGGCTTTATATACGTGATCAAGCGCAAACATAATAATTAGTTAATTAAAAATGTAATCTTAAATTCATAAATATTTTTTAAAAGCATTTTTGGATAAAAGTTTTGGGCTTCTTTAACATCATTTTCTAAAGTTTCCCTGTTAAGAATTTTCTAATTCCCGGGCATGATCGAATGAGAAACCATTCTTAAGTGTTTGGTTAAAAGGAATCACCTGAGGGAGAGAGGGCAAAAAAGTGGTACAAGTTGAGTGACAGGAGTCTTGTGAGTTTTGTATGTAAAAGAGTGGATCCCATAAGCTGATTTATACACAATTCACCAAATGTTGAGTTTCCTCCTTGAGGTCAGGCACCAACTAGTGTTTGACTTCCTCTCGTGGGAGACATTTGAGGGCGTCAGGTAGCACAAATTGAGACATTGTAATGAGACTTTACACCACAAATTTGTCCCTTCTGAGACAACAAGTGAAAAGATTGTAAATTTTCTCTACAGGATTACTAGCGTGAGGAGTGTCTTATCCTGTTACTCATGGTTTCGTTGACAAGTTTGACTTTCTTTCATTTCTGCGGAACTTTCTACACAAAGTGATTTTTTCTTTCTTTCTCAACTCTTTCCAACTAATCTTTGCCCGCAGTGGAGGTCAAAAGACCATTTCTAATAGTCTCATTTAATTTTCTTCTGATTTGATCTTGAGGTTTTTTTGCCGGTGTATTTTTGTTTAGATCAAATTTCAATGTAAAATCCAATTAAGATTTAGTATTAATGTTTTTTTTCTCTCTCTCTCGCTCCGTCTCAGCTCTTTTTGGGGTTTGATGGTCGATAAAGTGGCCAACAATTGAGCTTTTTGTTCGGCATAAGTATAGAGTTATGCAAAATTTTACCATCATTAAAGTGATAGTCTTATGGATTAATTACAAATGTGAATTAGTGAAAATTTATTGATGTTGTGTTTGAGATTAGATGCAATCATATCGTCTCTCTGTAGGCAAATGAGATAGAAAAAAAAGAGGAAAGAAATGAAATGACGTGGATTGTATTAAATAATTTGCATTCATTATTAATTTTCTTGCACTAATTGTGCTCTATAATTTGCATTATTTTTTCTTCCTCTCTCAAATACTGGGCAATTTAATTGCCAATACATTCACAATTGGATATATTGTGCAATTAAATAGATTTTTTTCTTAGAGCGATAATTGTGAGAAATAAATAGGATAAAATGACATTAGGCTTAAAATAATCACTAATTAGAATCAAATTTGTAGAAATTTTATTGCTTTGTGAATTTCCACTGAATTTCCACTTTTTGTACAGAGCTTCATAATCTTCGTAAAATGCGCTAAAGAGCAATAATAGTAGTTTATGTGGAGGCTTATATCTAATTACAAACAGCATCCATGTTGACAATTGTGAAAAAGTAAAACATACAATTGGCCACACTATCAATTACACTTATTAATAATTTTGTGCCTCGACTTTTGGTCTTGAAAAAATACAACAGCAAAATCGCGATGGAGAGAGAGACAGAGAGAAATAAGCTGGATATTAATGTTAATATTATGCTTCAGTGAAAAATGATGTTGAACGTTGAGTTTAGTTTAGTATCAACTGAATACCGGTAAACATTGTTTAGCTGTCTCTTAGCTGATGTGTTTTTTAAAAAAATTGACAAAATTTCATCCTAAGTTAGCGTCATTTTCTGGTGTTGTGAGTTTTATATATTAAATACGCGTGTAAAATGGCAATTACCTAAAGAAAATCTTCAAATATGTAATGCTACTTAACAAAGAGATCTAAAAGAGGTGACGCTGAAGATTGTTGAACTTGAAATAAAGGATAAAACCTGACACTTGAAGGTGAATAGGCATTTTCTAACAAGAGATCTTCTTAAAATCAACCCATGATCATGATACTGCTCAAGAGCTTTTTTGTGCGTGGGAAGAGTGATGGCTATAAAGCTCTTCTGGTCAGTTAAGAGAAAATCTATTGCGCGTGTCTTTTTTTTTGCGAAATTGGTATGTATTTCAAGGTCAATCTGCCGTGATTTGTCGATGTTGTGTATACTTAAGCCGGTGAGATAACTTCCTGTGCTAAAAGCACAAACGCTCGAGAATCCATTCCTGTCTCACACAATTGCACACGAATCAGAAAAGCTTCCCGCCCTTTTTGTCAACTTTTTCTCAAATAATTACGCGTAGAAAAGACAAATTATTGTTGGAGAGTTAAAATCGAAATGATCAAAAGTGAAAAATTCGGTTTTTGAAATTGAAATAGCTTCAATTTAAGATCAAATCTTGTCTTATGGATCAGCTAATTAAAAATCTCAAATTTTGAATTTTTGATTTTCGCAGAACCTTTCGAAACTTGGTTTTTCGAAACTTAAAACTCAAAATTGGAGACTTTTTAAACTGTCCAAGACTTGGCCCTACTTCAGTTTCAAAAATTCCTAAATAACAAATTTTGAACTTGAAATAAAATCTTCTCATAAAAAAAATTCTTTTTTATAAAAATCCAAAGTACAAAACGTGAGCTTCAGAGGTTTTCTCGGATTGAATCTAAAGAGTATAATTAAGAGACTCTTTTCAGCATTTGCGCTCTTTTTTTTTCCTCCTGCCCAGCCACGCTTGCGTGCAAAAGGCGGATCTCTCGGTGTTGTGTGCATTTGATGTTACTTCTTTTGTTACTCCATTCCACACACATTAATTTCAGTTACTTATTAATGTTTGCTGGTTTGATTGTCAATTGTGTGTGACACGGCAATAGAAGTTCGCCAAAATTGACACAAGTAGCAATTTATTGAATGCCTTTATTTTATTTTTCCAACTCCTCACACTCGGAGGAGAACTCAATGCAAAATTGTATGTAATTTTTTCCACGCTCTTCTCCACCCTTTCGTGCAAAATGTCTTGGTGGGAGGGGGGAAAGAAGGTTCTTCTCATTGAGCTTTTGTGGCCTTGGACTCATTGGAAAATTAGTTATGGAAAAGCTATTTAAAATCTCACTTTATTTGTAAATCAGTTTTTTTAAGGGAGCCTTTTACGTCACTAAAAGCTTCTCTTAATATTTTATGCATGCAAAAGAGCTCCACAAAATATGATGAAAAATTGCAAATGAGCCTGATAGGGATATCGCTCACGCAAAAGTTTGACTTATCAGCAGGAAAAGTTCTCATAGAGCTTCTCACACGCTCATCGAGGCGACAAATGAGCTTTCTTTTTCCACGAATTCCCACCCCATTTTCACCCTCCACTGACCCGTGCGAGGAAGAGGTGTGGGCCATGAGCATACTGTAAATAATAAATGGTGATGTGACGTGAAATCCACTTGCGTGACCATTTATTAAAGGGATCTGCTGGAGGAGGTGGGAGGGGCGTTGCTGGGGGACGAATGAATAATGAGGATACCCTCTTTGCAGCCTCGTGTGCCGCTTAACCGTGCCGTGTCGATGGAGCAGCGCTGGCAGGATTTGGCCAATTTGTTGAGCCTGTCGCCAGGGATGGGAGTTGGCATGGGTGTTGGTGATATTCCATCTCACCCACATTACTCCTCTCACTACTCCTATCAGGTGAGATTTTGGCGTTTACAATACAAAAGGGATATATTTGTAGAATGTTGCAAGATTCCGTTTTTTATGCTTATAGCCATCTGCCCCGTCCATCCCTCAGCACAGTCAATTCGCCCATCCACACACCCATCCGGCTGTGCTGCACAATGCATCACTGTCGGATCTGGGAGCCGCCGGACAGCCCCACTACGGACCTAACTTGGGCTCCGCCGTGGCGTCAAGTATGCACCTCACGAACTCGAGCACCGAAACCGATGGCGGAGCATCTGGCTACAAGATGGATCCTGACATACTGTATTACTCCAACACCTCGTCTGAGATCAACTCCACTACGGATGGCTTTCTCAATTCCATCCTCAATGACGAGGATCTGCAACTTATGGATATTGGAATCAATGAAGGTGAGTTTGAGAGAGCTCTGCTCTGTGTTTTTTTGTCTATCTTTGCCATCCTTCATTTTGGGCTTTTCCTCGAGATGCCTCACGTAGACTTCTGTTTGGGCAATCTTAGCCTGCCTTATCGCCTCACAACATTAATTTTCGCTTATTGAATCTCTCCCAATTAGGACGCCAATACTATCAAGGTGAGTTGAAAATCATGCGAATCTTTATCTATCATTTCGTCAGTGCTATTCCATTTCAAGCGTGAGGAGAACTCTTGTAGAAATATTACCAATTATTCCAAATAGAAATTGGAATTCTTTGAGAAAGTAATTAGTTTTATTACTTGTAATTTTTGACGCTTTTTGATTTGATTGTGCGTTAAGAATTTTAATTATTTTTTCTGATTAAGTGCTTATACCTTGTTAAGGAAATTAAGCAGATTTCTTGGAGACATTTTGCGATTATAGATTTAAACGAAAATGGCTCATCTTGAAAGTTTCTCAGTGAATACAAAACTATTGCTATGCATTAATTATTTTACGTGAAAAAGGATATTTTTTCGTTCTTAAAACTAAAACCTAATAAAGTATGACTTGTCTCTATTCAAAGTTCGGGAAAGTGAGGATAAGAAACTTTACCTTTGGAATTATTTTCTGATAATTTGTAATCTGTATTCATCTCATGAGTTCAGACTTTATATTTATTCAAGAAATTAAGCTTTTTCAAAGTCAAAAATAATCTTCAGTAGCGAAATAATTACAAAGACTAAACTATTTATAGTTAATTTCATAAATTTTTCAATCTATCTATCTACAATAGATATTTATTGAGTTGATGGAAATTGAGTGAATGGTGATTGGATGTGACGATAAATGCATTTTGTGCAACATTGTTGAAGGGGAATTCGTGCCGGCGGCGATGTTACAAGAAAAAGGGCGACTTTTTGTAATTAATGGCTTTCATTGACATTTAACGTATGGCAGAGTGTTTGAGAGGCCACTGAAAGCTCGGTGTGCAATTTTCGTCTGACAGAATTGCATTAAAAACGGCTCACCTGGTGATTTCTTCAGTCCACGAAAATTAATAATGAATTTCGCAAAAAATGATCTTTCTTACTTTGCTGCATATGCTTCAATGGAATTTATGGTGATGTCACAATAATCACCGAGCAAAGTGACGAAGATTTTATTGTCCTTTGTTCCACACTCTGCCGTTTTATGATAACGGTGATAAGAAGTAGAGCTCTCTAGCGGGGGTTTGGGCTGAAGCAAAATTCTGCTAATAGATTTGTTGGTTGGTTTTTGACTTGGCGCGTATTTTTTCTATGGTAGATTTCTCGGAAAAATCTTATCAGTGATTATCGCGATCTCTTTTTCTCGCGAAGTCTTGGATCTGTAGGTATGTCTATTTCACTCATCATTGGAATTCGCAGACATGTATATGAAATGGTCGGTTTGTGGCAACAATTGAGCCGAATGACGATTGATATCGATAAACGTGTGTCGCGAGTGCTGATCGCCGGCTCGAGAGGCGAAACTGAGCGCTTGTGTGAGTGGCTTTGACGTCGATGATGATGATGATCGATGGAATACGTGAATTTTGAGCCTCTTGTGGCGCGAATGTGTGAGAATTGGAAAGAGTTGGGGCCTCTTTGCATTATCGTTTGGTGTTTACTATTTTTAAATGCTTAGTCATGTCGCGATATTTACATTGAGTGGACTGAATACGCGAATTTTTTCGGGGGAAAAAGTGTGGCGAGAGAGTGAAACAGACACAAGTTCTCGGGTGATATTTTTCCTCGTCAGTGGCACTTTTTTTATCTTTTGTAAAACAACAAGGAGAGAACGGAGAATTGTGGAAGAAATCACGTATGAAATTTCATCTTTTTCCACCGACAATTGCGAGAGAGCCAACAGCACATTGGGTGGAAATTGAATGGTGAAGTGGCGGAATTGTGAAGCAAGTGCTTCATTTTAAGTGAGTGGCGAGACGAGCCCAGGAGTAATTTTAGCGGTGTGAATGCAAAAAAAATATAGGCGCAAAAGGAGGGACTTTATCAGTGAATTCTGTGCGATAAAGCGTGTCACGAAATTGAGTGTGAACATTGCGAGTGAAATACAAAGTAGCAGAATGCAATGATTCATCCGGAAAGTGGCAAAATTGTGCAAATGGTAAATGGGTGGTGATCAGCTATTTACTCATCGCACTTACACTCGTGAAGATTTATCGTTCAGGGAAATTCATCACGTTCATATTTTATCCACTTTTGTATAGCATGAAATTCATTATACTTGCGCGGGAAAATTTCGAGAATATCGCCTAAGATGGTAAAAGCGCGAAAATTGTTATTCCCTAGAAGCTTTATCACGAAGATGAGAGATTGACGAGGAAATTGTGGGAGTGAATGAGATGAAGAGAAAAAATGGAAAAATGACGCACAAGACATTTTTTAGCGTGAAAGTTAAACCAATAGATGATTTTTGAATGTTCCAGTAGCATAAAGCATATGCACTATGCATAAGCTGTAAGCATGTGATAGCGGATTTTGAGGCAAGAAGAGGAACGTGGAGGTAAAGATAAGGAATTTTACCAAGAAAAATTGATAGGATTCTTATCATTTCCTCTTCTAGAATACAATTAAACGCACATTGGCAAATATTTTGTCGTGAATAACAATGCTTTCTATGCGAATTACCTTTTACATAAGAAATTATTAAAAACAAAGCAGTATTTTTTTTGGTTATAAATTGCTGAAGAAGAAATTAGGGAAAGGAAGTGCATAAATGCTTATTCACAGGAAATATCGCTCCATATAAATGCTTTTCTCAGCTAATTTGTCTTTTTTCTTCTCATAATTCAAAGAGTTTCTAAAGGGTGGAAAAGCATTTTGTTTTTAGTTTTTTTCTGTAGAATTAACCATTGATTTTTTGTAGGCATGTATACAATGCGAATGCTGGACCACAATTCGACATCCAATAATTCAACGGCTACAAATGGTGGTCTCGGCGGCAGCATTAATGGAGCTGCTGGCGGCTTGCCGAACAGCGGAAGCCTGCTGGGCATGCAGACCAACATTAATGGCTTGGGAGGCATCACGGGCGCCCATGGAGATCGCTTAGATACATCCAGTGACAGTGCAGTGAGTTCTATGGGCTCTGAACGCGTGCCATCGCTGTCCGATGGCGAATGGGGTGATGGGGGCAGTGATTCGGCCCAGGAGTATCAGAGGTATGATGCATGGGAAAGTTTTCCAGTGACTTTTCTCATATTCATGTTGATTTTTTCTTGAACTTAGCAAATACGGTGGACCGTATGATTACAGCTACAGTGGCCGATTGGGTGAGTCTGGTGGGCGGCAACCACCGGTGGCGCAGAAAAAGCACCACATGTTCGCGAAGCGCTACTTCCAGGAGCAGAACACGACCACAGTGCCGCCTCCACTTGGACCTCAGGCACCAGAGGCGATGCCCCCGACGACGGGTATCAAGTATGAGTATGATCAGTACTCAATGGGTCCGCAGGGGGCGTCTGGAGGACCTCCGCACGGCCTGGAGGCGGCAGGTGCCATGGGTCCGGCCGCTCCGTCGCTGATGAACGCCAAGAGTCACCACTTAGCGACGCCGCTGGAGATAAAGTACTCATGCTCGCATGATTTTGCCGCCCGGCAGGCACGCAGTGGTGTCCACGATCTCGTGAGTCACAATCACACCTATACTCTGCCGCAGAGCAGCGGGGTGATCCCCAAGCCGCAGACGCGCGACAAGAAGGCGCACAAGAAGAGTGATGATGAACATTTGACGCGAGATGAGAAGCGCGCCAAAGCACTTGGAGTAAGTTACTGAATTACATATCATTTGAATTTGTCAACAATAGAAATTCATAACTGAGAAGATCCAACAGATTCCTATGCCTGTGAATGATATCATCAATCTGCCCATGGATGAGTTCAATGAGCGCCTGTCCAAATATGAGCTGAGTGAGACGCAGCTCTCCCTTATTCGGGACATCAGGCGTCGCGGGAAGAACAAGGTGGCGGCACAGAATTGCCGGAAACGCAAGCTGGACCAAATCCTCTCGCTGGCGGATGAGGTGAAGGAGGTGCGTCAGCGCAAAACACGCCTCATGAATGAGAGGGATTCGGCGCTGATGGAACAGAAGAGAGTCATGGATAAGTTTACAGCGCTCTACAGACATGTCTTTCATGTAAGTTTTCTTTTTAAGTATCAATTTGACGATTTTGGTTTATTTAAAAAGAAGGTAAAATGACAAAAGCGGAAAGGAACTGATATGATTTCGAATTGAAAAGGACATTTAAAATAACGATAAGTGTCGATTTTGTTTAATAACGAAAATCAAGCAAAAATTAAAGAAGTAAAGTCGATAATAGTACTAAGTCTGGCGTCGTCTGGTCATGAACACAATCATAAAAAGTAAAGGAAACAATATTCCGTCTATTTCATCTTGAACGAGGCGCTTCGCGCCTCTCTTTGCGTGGTTTGTGGTTTGTGTAGTAACTCGGGTCCATTAAATTGATTCAGAATATTGATTTGACGGATAAAAAGTCGAAAATAGGAGATCTTTGTATGAAATATTTCAAAAGGGGTGGAGGTGGCTGTCCCCTATAATATTAAATTACAGGGTACATTACTCCAATCAACCCCTTCATACATTGTGAGCCGCTAACGCTTCATTTTAGTGATAAAAAATGGAAATTGTTGGAAAAATTGGTAAATTTGTATGAAAGTTACTAATAGGGGATGATGGGGTCTTCTCCTATA
>CAKKOB020000040.1:101801-116608 GCA_918844115.2 Phlebotomus perniciosus
CACTGACAGACAGACAGACAGACAAACATTTTGGAGATGGGTATTTTCGGACTCCTGGAGTCACGTCCGGTCGAGATTTAATGGTTTGGGGGTGATCAGGCCAATTCAGATATGCACACTTGGCTTTATGTATTAGGATGATTGTAAAGCTTGTGAAGAGTTTGAAAATTCAATTTAAAATAGCATTTTTGGATCTAGAAGATGTTATCTGGTGGGTTTCGATAAGGAATATAATCAATTTTGTGAGATAAAATGGAATTTTTTGATGATTTTGGGCTGTTTTGTAAACAAACTTAAATATATCATGTTTACTTGCTAAAAGTTTGTCAAAAAAGCTTTTTAACCAAGATTCATTAAGATTCACATCTTGCATGATCGATTTAAAACCCAAGCTGTTTCAATGGATCTAAACTTTTTGGGAAAACTGACTAGACATTAAGATAAGTCAGAAAGAGACGTTCCCAGGCATTAAAAATTATTGTTTACCAACTGTTTAGAACAGAGAGTAGAAGCTTAAAAGTGAAAGAACAATGAGAGATACCTGCGGTTCCGACTAAGGATATGACCGAAAATTGAAAAGTAAAAACATTTAAGTTCTTTTCCTTTCTACGTTTGAATCAAGCTTAATGCCTGAGGCGGTTGACGCTATGAAAGCAGTTATGAAAATTTTATTACCTGTCTATGGGATAAATGAAAACAAATTATACTTTGATGCTTTTAATTACGATATTTTTGCATGGAAATATCGATTCAGACCTTTTATGAAGTCAAGGGTTAATTTCTATTCAGAAGTGCATTTAAAGTAGATTTTTCCAACTTAGCTAAGACACCTTTCCAATCAGTGTACCATCTGTCGGTTAATCTTTAAACTTGCCAAAGAAACTTGTGGCAAATTCTAACAACGATAACCTCTTTCCTTTGCAGTACATGAGAGATCAGGACGGAAATCCCTACTCTTCGTCCCAGTATAGTCTCCAGTTGTCGGCTGATGGGTCGGTGTATCTGTTGCCGCGGGAGCCCAAGACGGAGGGTGGATCGGGCTCGGGTAGTCATGGTCCACCGAACAGCCATCATCCGCATCAGCAGAAGGAATAGAGGCGTACGCCGAGAGTGGCTAGCGAGACTTGAGCGAGCCAAAGTGCCGGGAAGGAAATGCTTATAGGAGTCTGACTGATTCTTCTCTTTCTTTGATCTCACGGTGAAGAGGATTCTTCTCTGGGATGTGGAGCTACAGGAAAAAAAAAACAACAAACCGCCATTTCTGCCCGCGAGGACAAAAAACAAGCACAACACGCAGAAGGATAAACACAGTGGCAAACGCATAAAACTAATCATTTTATCAAAAGAAGAAAAAAAAATATAAGGAACAAAAAAATCTATTTGAGAATGGGGATGAGGAAAAGACAGGACGTTGGAGAGGGTGTTGAATGGATGAAAAGGATAAAAAAAACAATTGTGAAGGAATTAGGATAAATTGTACTTGTGACTTTATATTGTAATATTTTAGCTACAATATTCTATACTGTAGTGTATGTAATTGGATGAGGCAGATGAGTAAATTCTATATAGCGCGTTAGGGCTCTAATTGTAAGATTGTAATCAGCCTGAAGTTGGGAAGGTGTGCATTGCATTATAAAAAAAATAGTGTATAACTATCTTTTAGGAGTGTTAAGTGATGAGAGGACAAAGTCAGGTGGAGAAACAAACTATCTGCAAAAAATGGTGATTTTGGGATGAAAAGAAATTTTTGTTCTAGCTATTTTCTATATACACTAGTAATTTCTATTTAAATTGAAAGGAAAACAAAAATGGTGATTAGAGAGAATTTTATTTGATAAGTGCGGCATAATATCTTTATCATTGTTTAACATGTGAGAGAAGGTGGAACCACTGATCAAATATTGGGTTAAATTTGTTAAACAGATATCCTTTTTTACAATTACTTTTTACACGTGGGTGATAAATTTCTTTTTCTTGCCTCTAACAGAAGTTGAAACACAAGTAACAAGATAATGCAACGATTTAGTGAGTTTTGAGCCTCTCTTTCGCAACTTAACAAGAAAACACTGTAAATAGCATCTTTTTCTAAGTAAGACTAAAAAATTGTCTCCTGGGGTGAATTTATGTTTCACGAGAGCATTTCAGGGCAGCGCTAGGGATAGAGATCCTACACTATGCAGCAATGCTAATACTTCAAGGGATTTCCTTTCAAAAGTTTTATATTCAAAAAGGTTGAGAAACAAAAAAAAACAGCAAAAAAATTGATTAAAAATTGTTGCATAGTGGTTTTTTGAACTTTTTTCTCCGAAAAAAAAAACACTATTTAACCGAGAAGATAAAAATTGAAGAGATAAAAGCGCGTGCAAGGTGGTGCTTCCCTTCCATTTTGAAGGTGCAAGCACGCAGGTGAGAATGTGTGTATAGAGGAGAGGAAAATATACGAGTTAATTGTACCAATTGGATTTGTATAAAAGAAAAAAAATGAAAAGAAATTGGGATGAACGATGAGGATATAATTAAACCAAAATATCTATTAAATAAAATAACTGTGTTGAGATTTCATGAAAAAACACCATTTAAATTAAATTAATGTAAAACATTCAGTACATTTTTCTTTGCACTTCACAACCATTATAATTCTTTTCCTGGACGACAGATGAACTCTTCCTTTCGTGAAGATGCTCTGGAACTTTGGCTTTTTTGAGTGCGACTCATAGTGGATAGAATGTCATGAGAAGATGATCTTTATCGCGTGGCCGGCTTGTCGACAGAAGGGACACAGATCCACACGCCTCGCGCATCGGAAGCACATTCCCACGTGACCGCACGGTACGAAGACAGTCTCGGAGTTCAAATCGAAGCAGATTTTGCATCTCTTGTCATCACTTCCGCTCTCGGACTCCTCCGCGATGCGGCTGGGATGAAGAACTTCGGCGGGAGTGATGTCGAACGCCTCGTCGAGTATCTTATCGAGGGACGGAGCGTTGAGGGGCATATTGGCGGTGGGCAGGCCTCGCATGAGTGGACATCGGGAGCAGGACATGTGAGCCTCCAGGATGTCACTGTCCGAGTGCCAATTGGACATTTGTACGTGACAGAAGATGCACTGAACAATGTCCTCCTTGCCGGTGTAGAAGAAGCCGAGACGCGCCAAGTGATTCGCATCCACTTCTCCTCGCCAATACTTGAATGTGCTGAATCGATTCTTCTCCATGTGCAGATCCTTGAAGTGAGGCACGGTGATATATCTGAGGAAGAGGTATTTGATGAGTTTTTGGGGGATTTTTTTTAACTAAATCTGTAGTTTAAAGAGACGAGCAACAGGGACATCTAGTGAGTGAATCAGTTACTACAGTTAGCCGGGACAAGAACCAAATTAATCCTTCAGGAGATTTGTATCATATATGATACATAAATATTTTTTGCGGTTATCCAAAGGTTTTCCACATTTTTCACTAGTATTTTGTAGTTTTTCCGTAAAATTTCTCACATTTTCAGAAAATATAAACTTTTTTATGCTAGTAAAACACTTCAGTGGAATAATAAACTGTTTTATACCTATCCTTGAAGTGAAGGATTAAGAGTCTTTGCAAGACTTCAAACATTTAAAACTATCAATTAAATTCAATTCAGACATCGGAATATTTTAAACACTATGGGCGCCTGAAGAGAGCGGACTAATTAACCGCCTTTGGCCTTTCTTATAGGCATAAAAATATTTATTCTCGGAACTAATCTGGCTAGGAATAAACCGAATAAACCGACATAGTTAAGGAACTCAATTGTAAAATTATTAAACGTTTGATTTTCGTTCACTTCAAAGCGCTAATTATTTGCTTTTCTTCAGTGTTAAAAGATTAACTGATTTGATTGAATACTCAAACCCATCTTGTAATCAGTTAATCAGTAATCTGTAGTTACTTAAATTACCTCGATTTCCTCAAGAAGCAGTGATTCACGTTGTCTGTATTTGATTGAGAAATAAACGAAATAAGGAAAAAAAGGCGCCAAAATCTACTTTACTTCTTCTTTTTAACTTTTGATTTTCACAAAAGACGAATTTTCCACGAAATAAGAACTGATTCATCTTTTTACATTAGAATAGAATCCTCTCTGGCTATTTTAGAATATATTCTGAGAAACTAAATGAACAAGAAAACCAATTAGAAAAGTATAACATTCCTGTGTAAATTTCTACCTGACTCTGCAAATATTTGGTTTCATTAATTGTGCGACTAGAGGCCAGTCTTTGATAATTTCATATGGCGGGAGTTTTCTGTCTGAATCATTAGTCAATTGGGAGTTTATTTAATTTCGATGGCAAACAGCAAAAATCCACGTCTCACCAATTCCTTTAAATTGCAAATAATCTTCCACGCAAAATTTTTTATCAGTTTATGCACTATTTTTAGCCATTTTCCTCCCTCTATAATACGCGATAAGATATTTAGACAGAGTCGCTTCTCGCGGCCAGCGAAAAAAAAAACAAGATGACTAAAACTTATCCACGGCAATTCATTGAATTTTCACCCACTGCACTGATTCCTTATCACAGCCAAGAGGATCATTGAGATTTGAGAGAGTCACTCACCTTTCGGACATGGGATTGGACACGATCCTGACTCGCCTAGGATCTCGCTGTGGCATTCTGTGGCGTTGTTCTGCTGCGTGTGTTTCTGCTGGAAGCACCAAGGCATCACTGGACGGTCTCTGGCCGGCCACCTCATAGATGAGTCGCTCAAACCGCTCCGCCTCGAGTGGCACGTTCGTGCTGATTCGGCCCATGAAGAGGGGACAGTCGGACGCCTCGAGGTGCCGCGCCAGCACGTCGCCGGCCGGTGGCCTTGCCTCGCATCGCATATGGCAGAAGATGCACTCGACACGCCACCCAGAGCCCACGTAGAAGAAACCATCGCGTGCCAGATCACCCATATCCTTGGCATCTCCTGGCCACCCGACGAAGCTCTCCAGGCGCTTCTCCTCGCGACAGAAAGGGCTCGTGGGAATGCTCAAGTACTGCTTGTGGAGTCGCTTGAGTAATCTCTGAAGCAGTCTCTCATCCAGCGGCACGTTGTCAGTCTTGGCGCCACGAAGGAGTGGGCAGTTATTGGAGTTACGCAGGTGTTCGCGCACGGGATCATCATCGGTCTCCCAGTGGGCGATACGAACCCCACAGAAGGCGCACTGAACCTCATCCGGGGCCACAGAGGCGAGAAGGAAGAAGCCCTGCAGAGCCAGAGCTGGACCATCAACGCACAGATTGTTGCAAGCCGCCAAGGACTCGAGCCGATCACTCTCTATTCGCATATCCGCTTCTTCACTCTCATTGTCACTCGCTTCGCGACGGCTGCACACGCAGCTCCTCAGGCACTTGGCCATATGCTCTGTTTCGCGTTCCGTTGGCGACTGACTCACACTTGACACTCTCTGGGGAGATGGAGACACACAGCAGACCTTATCAGTGTCGGACGATTTTGATTGAAAGGCGTGTCTCTCTCGTAAATCTCAAGAGTACGGCGGGAAAGATGCTAATTCCGTTCTGGATTACCGGAAGAAATTTACACTGTAATTATTTCCTTTCGTGGTAAAATTTGAGCAAATTTCAATGCGAATTTCGTGGAATCAGTAAAAGACAAATTTACTCCATTAATTATTATTGAATCGTTTTGATAATTATTATGATAAATCCAAAAATTCATTAAAATATCAAGATTTCTCGAGGCGCCTCACTAGATGGCAGAAGATGATTTGAGTGTCTCGGTTAAGATGTAGAAATTGTTAATTCTAGAACTTTAAATTGAATTTTCGGATTTTTCTAATAAAAAATAAACCGTTTTCAAGGAAAAATCAAATTTTGAAGATTTATAGCGCAATTTTCTCGAATAATCAAAATTTATCACTTAATTTGCTCTTGATTTTATTGATTTATTAGAATCTTATCACTGAAGAAATTTTCCGATCCAGGAAATTCACAAACCAATCTCATAAATACCTTAAAATCACCTACTGAACCCACTGATTAAATGTATTTGCAATTCAAACATTAGGAACAGATAAAATATTCATATTATTTGCACAGATTGAACAGAAATTGATCATCACTTGCTCACTCTTTGGGATCACTTGCAGGAGCTCAACTCACTCTCAGAATCACTTCAAACCGAATGAGGAGTCGCACCCAATTTTCTTGTGACGACCTCAAGGTAAAGTGAAAGAGATGGATAATTAGTCTAGTGACTCAAAATCACTCTGCGACGAGGTGTTCTACCGACCTTTGGCTAGGTTTTACCCTCTTTCTCAGCCCACACCGAACGAGCCCCCAAAGATAAGACTCAAGCGGATTGCGTTGCATCATCTTAGCATAAAAAAAAATAAAAAAAGCTGTGTTTGTTTTACTCCGTTAAGAACAAAGAAACTTCCATATAGAGAATTATTATGTCGTCAGACGAGAGACTGAGGGCGTCGGGAGTCTGCCTGGGAAAATCAAGAAGGCACCCGGACAATTGTGTCTCGTCTACCTGAGACACCCCGATTACGGGTGACAAAGACTGACAATGCTTGATTGACCACATCTTAATGACCCTATTGGATTGTTTGTTTGCCTCCGTAAATTCATTAGGCGCATACTTTTCATTGTTTTCACCAGATTATCTACCAATTGTGGCCATAAATGGATCTACTGTCGGAGGCAAATTCTCCTGTTAGCGCCTCTTCTGGGAAAGAGGCGCCTCCCGTCTTACCTCAAAAATCCGACAAATTGTGGGAATTTCGCCTCAAAACAAGCTCTTTCCTTCCTATACTTACTTTATTTTGTCTGCGGCCACTTGAGGAGTGTCTCTCTAAGGCCAAATGAATCACATTTTGGAGAGAAAAATCATTTGAGACGCAGTTTTTCTTTTAACTGCCTCAACCATTTATCAACGTGTGTGATCATCATTTTCATCATCACAGAGTCTTCCCAGTGAGATAAGTTAGTAAAATTGTTGATTAGATTATAAGAAACTTCTGAAAATATTATCTGAACGGCAATTTTAAGACTTGTGATAAAAGCGATAAAATGAATGGTAAAAAAAAAGATATTGTGTTGCTACTCCCACTTATTGCGCGGTATTTTTCAGCTATCAAACATTTACTTCCTAAAACCGGAAAGCGAAAGAAAACCAGAGAACGCACTAAGATTTGATATCAGGTGAATTTTCTCGATATTTATTGAGACAAAAAGAAATCCTTCAAATTTGAAACATTGAAAAGCTTTACAGTTCAATCCAGCTTTTCATCTCAAACACTCATCATCTATTATTATTGCTAATCATAGAGTAATTTCAAGTTTTATTTTTGCATGTCTTTAACTTCTAAAATATAATTTATTTAATTTACTGTTCATGTCATTTCTATGCTTCATATCCTTCATATCAATAGAATTCTTTCTATTATTTTTGATTTTTTTACAACGGGAAATAGAGTGGTGGTAATGATTCAATTTTTTAAGCTTCTCGTAAAATTCTTTTCTTTTTAATTCACTGTCTATTTTCTAAATTCTTCTCAGAAAAATCTTTTCACGTTTGAAAATATGTAAAAAAAATATTCGATAGTGTCTTTATAACATAAAAATAGATTGCCACTAATACTGTGTGCTCTTAAATAATTTCCGTTTCATTTTTTTTCCCCTAATATCTACTCGTGAAAATGATATAAAAAATTGTGAACTTTCAGTTACACAAAAGAGAATATTAAATTGAATAAACGATAGAAAAATGCAATAAAAATACCTGGAAGCAACTATTTTAAAGAGCATCCGCGGGATTCTGGAACTCTGATAGGGCATGAATTGGATTCTGAACCTTCTTCTGGGATCCTTTCCTTACTTTGGCACGCACTTCTTCGGGCTTCTCCGGACGCACTAAGGGCTTCTTCTCCGGCGCCTTCATCTTCCACACCACAATTGGCGACTGCAAGGAAAAGTGATTACATTAAAAATAAGAATTGAGTTTAAGTAAATGTGATTAGGGGAGAACAGGGCGAATTACACCAGTGGACAGAATTAGACAGCAGAATTTTCTCGTTCTCTTAGCTTAAATTGAATATTGAGCTAACCACAATGCGTATTTTATTAAAATTTTGTCGTTTTTTTTCAATTCTAGAAGCAATTTACTATTGACAGAAAACTAATCTTGTTAAAAGTATTTAGGTATCTTTGTAATTTTGTCTGAAAAGCTTGTCTCACTCTTACTTCTCTTTTACTAAGACTAATAATTCGCCAGACTTAAAGCTATACCTACTTATATCTGTAAAGTTTTAGACATCGAATTAATAACCGTGTTATCAGACGTAATTTTGCTAGCGCATTAATTTCTAAGCTAACAAATTCAATTAATCTCCAAACTAACCCTTCAATGCTTTTAGAGGCATTAGAAGAGAGCAATTTATCTTTATTTTTGATATGCTAAGGAAATTTATCATTAACTATTTCTCGAAAACTTTTTTTTGCTCTTCTTGTAGTTGTCATAACCTTACCCTTCATTGTAGATGCAAAGGACGCGAATCAAGATAATTAAACCGGGATGAACACCCATAAATACTCACATAGACTACCTACTGTTGTGTTTGATAGCAATGATATGTGATAGACAATGGATGAGCGGTCCACTCTGGATCAGCTGAAATGTATAAAAGGCTAGCAAGCGAATAAAGCCATCAGTTTATCCCCATGATCCTCCGCCTATACACGTCACCTACTTGAAAGACTTTTAGTCATCACTCTCAATCTCTTATCACAAATTCTAGCACTAATTAACGCATTATAAGTGCTAGAATTTGTAAGAGGAGAGCATAAGAGATGACTAATATGTCACCTCAGCGACCCCGCAAGGGATAAGCGGTTTGAAAATGAATGAATGAATGAATAATATGTCACCTTGTAATTCTTTAAATATTTATCACGATTTATGTTATCCTTCTTCGCGTTATTTGCATTACATTGAAGAAAGAGGTTATAACAACTGCGATTAGTTTTCTTTAGTCTCTTAAGAGTAAAAGTTATATGGTCTCTTCTATCGCCTACAAAAATATTTTAGACTGAAATGGAAGATTTATTTAATTCTCTAGCACATTAATTATTGAGCTATTGACTTGAGTGTAATAACACTGAAACGCTTGGGGCTGTTTTATCAAATTTCTCGGGGCTATTTTAACAGGCTATTTTGGCAAAACGGGCAAAACCATAATGGCGATTTGGTGCATTGTTTACGATTATATATGAAGTTTCAGTCTCGAGTTTTACCACATTTTCTTTCTTTCGTAATTGTCCTCTTCAGAAAAACTCATGGATTTTCCAATAGTTAACGATATGTTTTAATACAGCTAAGATCGCCAAGACTCAAGCAAAAGTCATAAGCCATAAAGAACTTGCTCATTTGCTGGTTAATTAAGCCCCAGTCTCCCCTAAATGTATTCAATTCTGCAGAAATTGCAAAGTAAACTGTTCACAAAACATCCAACTTCCTCCAATTCCTTTTACTTACGGCATTCTATACCAAATAATCCACACAATCAATTCCACACGCAATTTGGCGCAGTTTTTTTTTATCATAGCGGAAGCATTTTAGAAATAATTAAAAAGTATTATTGTCTCCCATGCGATTGTCATATTTTGGCATTCAGATGAAAAAAGAATATTGATAATAACTTACAGCAACTGTTCCCTGGCGTGTATACTTTGTGGAAGCCACGTATGAATATTTCACTGTGAGAACTACAGCATTCATGAGATTCTTAGCCGCCTGGATGAGAGATGTTGCACTGTCCAGCTGTAAAAACATCTCCATTTTATACAAGCTATTCTCTCCTGGAAAACTTTCTGCTATATACTCACTCCAGAGACAATCAATTCTCCGCTGATATTCTGAACGTCAGCCTTCACTTTGGACGTGATCTGAATCTGATGGCAATAGAGAGAGATTCTCTGCAGATAAGCCAGTAGATCCTTCTTCGTAGAGCTCTCAGGGCATTGATCGGCAATCTCACGCGTCAATTTATCCAGTTTTGTACCCGCCTCGGAGATCTTCTTTGCCGCATTAATGACATCCATTGTGGTCTTGAGTGGACCCCGTCCGCGCGTAAAGTTTGTCATGTCCATCATAATTATGCACATATGTTTCGCTAGGAAGATAATATCATTGCCTGAATCATCCCATTTCGCCACTTCTGTGTCAAATGTTTGCTTCTCCATTTGGAAGAGTTCAACCTGCGCCAAGATCTTCTTTCTATCCTCCTCATTCATCTTCCGCATTGCCTCCTAAAAGATATGAGAACATTTTGTCACAAGATATTGATTGGAAAAATTTATTTATTTTAACTCACCCTTGCAGTTGTGATTCCACTAATATCCGGATATTCATCCACTGTTCCCTCTCCAGTGTGAGCGCTCGCTAATAGAAAATTAAACAATTAATCACTAAATCTTAGAACTTTGACATGAAATCTTACATCGACTGCGAGTCTCCAGGGTCATATCCTCCACCGGTTCGAACTCCGTGTCTGTGTCCAGATCCTCTGAGCTTCTGTTCATCAGCACAGCCCGTCGAATCTCACGCACACCGTCGTACACGAGCCGAGAGGCGTCGATAAAGTCATTTTCGTCCACATCCTTCTGCGAGTTGGACTCCAAGGCATCGCAAGCGACATTAACACGGTGAGCAAATTTCGACATCACCTGCTCCCTCAACACTTTCACCGCCTCCAGGACGCGTTTTGTGTACACACACGGCTCATAGTTGTCCATTTCGGCCTCCACGACGTTACACACACGAGCAGAGCGTCCCTGGATGGCGCCAGCCGTGATGCGGAGGTCTTTAGCGTAGGACTCCTGCAGCGCCAAAACGCACTTGTTCACATCCTCAAGGATGTGATTCTCAGACACAGCCAGGAAGTCATCAATGGTGGTGATGTCATCCACAGCTTCTGTCAGGATGCGCACCTGATTCTCCCATGCCATCCGATACGCCTCCATATTCTCCTGAGCCACTTTGCTGTTGGGTCTGGCCGTGAGAATCAGCGCCGCGTTGATCACTTGAGGGCACAGAGTCTCGATCTGGGCGGCTGCATAGCGCACCATTTTCACGCCATCCTCATTGTTAGACATGCTGCACACGAGATTGGCCACTTCCACCAGCTTCTCTGCGTGTTTCGTGAAAACTTCCGCCTTCTCGCGGACACGTTTCTCATTAGCCATCTTGGCCGCCTCGATGAGGTCCAGCAGTGGCATGTTGGTCTCCAGGAAGGAGTCTGACACATGATCCACCACTGCCTTACGCAACTGACGCCTCAAATCACGCGTCTTGCGGCACATCTGCCCGATGGCGCGCTCCAAGGCCGGACTCTGCTCTTTCTTACCCACATTGGACATGTACTCCGACAGAAGATCCTGCAGAGCCTGCCGGACGGCGTTGCACTCCGCCACGATGCGCTCACGACGCTCATCACGAGTACAATCCGCGTCCGCCATGAGAGCAGCAGCACTGATAATGCTCTCCAGGCGCTCTTCCAATGACGGACGTGATCGCACTTCATTGTAGGCCAACGGATCCATTATTATTCCCTCGTCGAAGTCATCGAGAGCCGCCGCTAGTTCTCCAGCTCCAGAATACATGTCTGTCGGCTGAGTGGACTTGCCCTGGGCGACATCGCTGATTGTATTGACAGCTTCGCAGACTTGCTTGAAGACGAAATCCCGGTTCACCTTGGCCAGATCCAGTTCCGGATGACGCACATACACCTTGGATGCCGTCAACAGCATCGTGGAGTGTTTCTTGAGCACAGCTCTAGCGGCTGCCAGGTCATCCCTCAGCTGGGGATCCTTAAGCTCCTGCTGTCTCTTGGCTGCCTGCTTGATCAGCTCATTGGCATTGTTGCCAAATTGACGCATATTGTTGAGCAATTCATCCTGGCTGGAGGCGTTCTTCAGCTTATCCAAGTCATCTTCCACAACATGAAGGCTCTTCAGCAGACAATGAACATCCACCATATCGGCCAGGATCAGCAAACGCGTGACGGCGGATAGAAGATTCCTCGCGGCTCGTACCATATTTCCTCGCTTAAGTGAGCTACACGGATCCTCTGAGAACTCCCTAGCCGCAATACTCATTGAGGAGCCCGTCTTTCGCACTTCCTCCACAGCAGTGAGCATCTCAGATGTGATGTCCGGATTCTCATAGGCGATCTGCTCTCCACGTTCGATAAAATTCTCAGTGGCCTTTTCTACGGCAGCCACGAGAGCGCTAGCGCGCTTAGACTTTCCTGCAGAGAGGAGAAAATGCATTGCATTATTGTCTAATTTGAATTTCGTGAGAATTTGCCATTTGCGGAGAAATCGTGGGAATTTCTGCAGTATGAATGGGTCACCTTGTGACATCGCCCTAAAATCTGACACTGCCTTTCTCCAGAGTCCTGATACTCACCTTTCTTCTTCTTGCTGGGCCCCTTCGTGTTCACCAGAGTTGTCACCTGGAGCACCAGCGGCTCCAGGGTTTTCTCCACCGACATGGTGCGGATTTCGAGGTTTTTTGGGTCCCATTTCAACGCAATCGAGCCAAAATCTGACATTTTTGTTGAAGATTACTTTATGATTTCTCACACTGAAAATCACTGGTATTCGAGGCGAATACTCTTTAAATTTCACTTCTCACGATAACAGAAGGTTGAATTTATCACTTTACACGGAAGTACTGGGTTAAAAGAGGGATATTCTAGTCAAATTCCTTCAAAATAAGGGGCGTCCACAGGAATGAATCAGCAATCGCGACTGGAGCGCCACGGTGGCAACAGCGTAAATTATTTAATGAGACACTTTTGTGCTTTCGGCGCCATCTATGATAGGGTTGCAGGAAAAATTTTCACCGACGAACATCGATTGTGTCTTCGCTTTTGTGGCTTTTGTTTTTTGTACTCAGAAAAACCTTGCGTACCCAAAAAATTAGTGAAAAATTAGTGAAAAATGTGAAAAACCAGAAGAAAATCTTTTCAAAAATGTTATATTGTCACTCGTCCATATTCTTAGTGTACATAAAAACGATATAAAAAGTGCACTAACGGTAACAGTGGTAAATTCAACCCGCAATATACAAAAATCACCTTATCTTGAACATTTTAAGCGTTCTCGCCGGATCTAATCAATATCCAACTTCTTAAACATGCTCTGAGCTTCCTGGGTTTTATTCTCAATCTTCTGATCGCCGAAGGTGTTCTTCTCGTCAGACATGAAGAACTCCCTCAAGGCCATAAGTTCCTTCTTGAACGCCTCATGCATTTCGGCTACGCTGGGGCAGTCGCCACCAAAATCCGATGGAAGACATTCCTTGGGGATCTGATACTTCTCGTAAAACTCCTCCATCTTCATGTCCGACGGATGGAGGTGCATCATATTGAAGATCTCAGCCTTCATGAAAGGCTTCACCAGAGCCAGAACTTTATCGAAGAAGGACACCACGTTAAACACGTGGATGGCGCGCAACTTCGCCGGCAAACCCTCCTGGAGATAGTGGAAGAACTTCCGGATTGTCGAAATACGCACTCGTGTCAGATGGCTCAGGGAGACACCCTTCATGTCGAAGAGGAATATGAGGCCCGGACGGGGTCCCTGCTTGTTGAGACAAGTGTCTGAGAAGAGAAATCAACATATGAAAATATTCCTGGAGAGCTTCTTTTTCAACACGAACCTATCATCATGAAATGCGTCTTTATGGCGCTCTCGAAGAAGTAGCTGGACGCTTTGTAGTCGGATAGACGATGGAAGGTGACGTGGTATCCCTTTGGAGTCAGTGGCAAGTAAAAGTAATCCCTGGAAGAGATGAATATTCGGTGAGTCAATCTTTTTTGCATAATCTTTGATTTTATTCCAATTTTATGCTAAAATATTCAAGAGTTTAGAATGGACCATTTTTTAATGGTAGGATTTTAACCAGTTTAACAGATGATTCTCGAATTGTTCGACAAACGCCCTTGTTTTACATTAGAATAGAAATTTAATTATGAAATCAAAATCTTACCTAATAGAGATTAAAAGCTAAATCAAATAATTTGAATATACATACATATTGTTTTTACATTTAAACATATAGTAACCCCCTTAAAAGCGGCATAAAAAAAATTAAACAACATTGTTGAAAAAAAAAAATCATTTTTGCTGAAATTTTGTCGAAAATAGGGGAATCCAAAAAGAATTTTCTGGAAAAAACCGGAAGAAACCCAAAGCGCTGAAAATGTCATTCAGTCAAAACAGGAATTTTTACTGAAAAAGCTCCTTAACCGGCCTTTTCTGCTCTTCTATTCAGTTTTAACGGAAAAATATTGTTGTGTATATCTTTATGAACCTGCGCGGGAGAAAAGAAAAAGTTTTAACGACTCGTGTTACAAATATTAACAAGCATCTTATAAAAAAAATTATTAATAGGGGAGAGCGGGGCAGTCAAACAGAAATTTTAGATTTCCGTTCAGGACGATCGCAAAACCAAGAAGATATTAAAGACAGTAAATAGTAGTGGAACTTTATATAGCATACGAGGCGCTTCGCGCCTCTCTTTGCGTGGTTTGTGTGGTTTGTGTAGTACCTTGGGTCCATTAAATTGATTGAGAAGATTCATTAGCGGATAAAAAGTCATAGATAGAGGAGCTTTGTATGTAAGGCTCCAAAGAGTGTTGAAAATGTTGAAAATGTCCGAAAAATTGATAAATTTGTATGAAAGTTACTAATAGGGGATGATGGGGTCTTCTTCTATAGTATGGGATTGTAGGTAAATCCATTCTGATCAACC
>CAKKOB020000041.1:4305-57417 GCA_918844115.2 Phlebotomus perniciosus
AATTGGCCTATTCGGGCAAATGGCGTTCGGTCAATTGGCCCATTCGGTCAAATGGCATTCGGTGAATTGGCCCATTCGGGAAAATAGCATTCGGCCAAGTGGCTTTCGGTCAGATGGCTTTCGGTCAGATGGCCGGCACCGACAGAGCCCATCTTATTGAAATTAACATGTAACAAGTCAGCAAAGAGGGCAACATTAGTGAACATTGTTGAGATGGAGAGGGAGAGCTTTATCGAAAATATGTTTGCTCAATGATTGTAGAAAATCCAGAAAATCACAGAAATGACGACAGACGTAAAAAAAAAACGCTGGGCCTTTGCGAAAAGAATTTGTATCAGCATTTAGCCACTGCTTTGAAAACATTCAAGAAATGTTCGAAGTATGGAGAAAAAGTGCTGAATATTGGAGAAAAGAATGTGGAAAGCAGTGGCTTTAGCCTCCAAGTCTGAGACGTGGTCTCGCATTGCACAAATTTCTTCAGCAAAGTATAGTCAGTGAAATTTTGTGGAAGAAAATCGGCCACTCATCAATACTCTGCCTATTGGTATTTTTCCGTTTTCCTCCTCTCTATTCGTATTTCTTTGATTGCAGACCAAACCGTCAGGGAAATTGGATATTTTATTGTACGCGAATTAAGTAAGGAAAATTGTCTTGAATTTCTATGTTCAAAATTTTTTACTTCTGTTAACTATTTTGGTTCTCATTCTAAACAGTTTTGCTGTTATATGTTTATTTTTGAACATTTTATAGTCTCATTGTAGATTTTAGATTTGATATTTTCTAAATTCATCAATTTAAATAATTTGTTTCGCGGATATTTTGTAGATATTTTTGGAGAATTCACTGGAAGTAACAATATGCATTGTTTTGATACTACTAATACGTGAAATTTAGTTGTAAACAGAATTCATTTTGCGTCTTGGAATCATGATATTGTTTTGCGGAAATACAATGTCTAAATTTATCCTCAGCATCAATTATTTCTGTTCTGAACAAATATAGGGCTTCAGATACTCTAACATCTCTCGTACGCTGATCAATAAATATAATGGTTGGAAAGGAGAAAAGTAAAATCTTAATCTTGAAATCAAGGGGAGACATTTGTACACCTTCTTTGGAAATAATATCTCCCCTTGTTTGAAATCAATCTTAACACTTTTATGATTACGACGTAATTATTACTCTTTTAACATTCAATTACGTTAAAACGGTTTGCAAAATTAATGCTTACTTGTTATCAATAAATTGATTATATTGAAAATTTTATGGATTAGTGAAAGATTAATGGGTTAATTTTATTTTTAGAATTAAATCACATTTTATCGCTTTAGCATTTAGCTGATTTTCAATGGAAATACTCACATAATAATCACTCACATTTGCATAAATAGTAAGACTTTGTCGAGACACAATAAATCCTTATCAGTTGGTAGTAAAGATTTTTATGATCTACTAAAAAAGAGTTTGAGTATTGTTTTTTTTAGATTGGTGTCAGATAGATTTTCCCTCTAAAACACACGATTAAAATTATCTCTTTATACATTATTCAACGAATAATTACCGTATATAGCGAGCGTTTCAAAGTGAATTGGTTAATAAGATGAAATTATACGCAGGGGAAGTGCTGGTGGTGTAATTTTCTGCTTTGGAAATTCCTCACATGCCGGCAGATGAACTGAAACACTCTTTTCCATTCTTCAGACGCTTCTTCGAGAGGAATGTGCTATAAGTTGGGTATAGAAAAAGTAGTAATAAATAAAGTATCTGGGCTGTATTTTCATCATCGGATGAATATTGTTTGGGGGAGTTATTAAAAATTGATGGTAAATTTCGGGGAAGTTTACGCGTTATGAAAGTGAAAATCAATTCAGATGAGATTGTTTTGTTTGTGAGTGAGAAGCGATGATGCGGAGGAGAGAAGAAAAGCCATAAAAATTTTACAATATAGTGGATTCTATAAATAACACTTTCACGAAAAAAGATCGTCGAAGAATGTTTAATTATTTTGTAAACATCTTTTTTTTATCTATCGATGTCTCTCTGTCTTGAGTCTCTCATTATGTTTTTCTTTTCCATCCATGGCAAAAAAAATATATAAGAGGAGAAGAAAAAAAATGAAAGAAAGTCTCTTTTTTCTCTCTTCGTGTTTGGCTGATCAAATTTATTTGTCTTTGCAATCAAATAGTGAATCATCTGTTTGCTCGCGTGTCTATTGAGTGCTGTATTCTGATCACTTCTCTTTTGCTTTCGGGTGAAAAAAAAAATATTTTCTAGATGGAAATTCAGAAGTTGAGAGAACACCATTCATCACGCAAAATGAGCCAGTTCGACTAACACCCGCCTGGGAGGAGAGCAATTTGCCAAACGATGAATTAAATTTTAAAGGTGAGGTTCAAATGTGCCTAAAAGTCCCCATATTATAGATTGATTTATGTGATGCCTAAGAAGCTGTATTAGAATCAATTTAGTGCGTGATGAAATGCTTTAAAATGTGACTGACGTTCATCAACATGAAGCAATTTGATTTATTTATTTTGCAAACAGGAATGACTATGGAGCGAGCCACAATGGAAATAAATCCGCCAAATGACAGATGTTATTTAGTATTTCTAACACTTGTTCTTCATGGTATTGGTACCTTAATGCCTTGGAATATGTTTATCACTGCCAAATCGGTAAATTAACCGCGTACAAACAGACTCAATGAGAGAACCTTCACTTTTCACGTGTTTTTTTCTTCTTCTTTCCTTACAGTATTTTGTGTCTTATAAGATGTCAGAAGAATACACGGGAATACAATCTGACTATGCATCAAATTTCTTAGCATATTTGGGATTTGCAGCCCAAGTACCAAATTTACTTTTCAACTGGATCAACATCTTTATAAGAGTTGGGTAAGAAGATTTTACATATCTTGATCATTTATCATTTTGATCTTTAGCTTGCTTAAGCGATGCAACAATAACGAGATGCTGTGGGTAATTCAGAGAATTAAATTTATCAAGTAAATTTGCACTGAGACGCATTCTTTATCTCCAAGATCGAATAACACAGCGATATTATTGGGTTGTTCCGTAAGTTTTGTCGTATTTTCATCTTTTAAGGGTTTCAATACTTCAGTTTCTAATTAATGGAATTGAACAAATTTGCTATAAATTTCTGGATCTCACTTGAAAATTTCATTTTTCTATTTTCATCCAAAATCAAAATGGGCTTGTTGGAGGCGAGAGTAGGTGGTAGGAGGCAAAGTGTTACTACAAAGTGACCCTTATTTAAACCTTTATTCAGAATACCAAATTCGTTCAATTCCTTTGCTTAGAAGTTGAGCTATTAAAACCCTTATAAGAAGCTTCAAATACGACAAAACTTACTGAACGACTTAATAAATAATTCATAGATATTATCGTCTTACGAAATGGTTTTCCGTTGAACGGTAATATTACGCTGTTATGATTCACTAGTTCAAAAGACTCCTAATATTTGAGGTTTCGGTATTTTTTGTCTGAGTTTTTTGTTCTTGACTGACTAGAAAACCCAAAAATTGTTCGAACTGGCATTTACTCAGAAGTTTTTACTCGGTTACATGTAAAGTGAAATATTCTGGATTTTAGAACTAATTACAGACTTTCAGATCATTCTCTGTGGGTCAATAACATGGGGAAATCAGTTTCTTTTTTTGTTATTAAGGGTATTTCCTGCAACGGTAATCGTTCTGGAATTTCTCAAGTTGGCTTTTCCATCCGTAATTTCAACACGTTGGCTAAAAGTTTCCCGGAAGATTGAACAACTTTTCCTGGGTTTTTGCCATCTTTTGATATCTTTTATGAATTAGGTGACAAAAGATTGGCGGCAGGAGAAACGCTTATCACAATTCTAAATGCACATGTGTTTGCTGAATATTGCGTAAGATCTCGGGAGAAATATGAGTTTGCAAATATTTTTGTTTAAACCTGTTTAATTATGGAGTTATTTACGCGGAAGCTGCGTGTTGTGGGTATGACGAATGATTTTAGTTTTGAGCATAACTGGGTTATTAAAATGTTTCGAATGTACTTTGGGAATTTCTGGGGCAATGTTCCTGTTCGATAAACTATAGGTTTTAACTCTATCTTATGAAAGATTACATTGTATTCAGTATTTGACAAGTGCTTTATTTATTTCCCTTTTTAAATCTATCACAATCAAGAGAACGACTTATTGAGGGCACTATGAATGCTCCTAATGATTTTTGAAGTTGATTGACAACTTTATCTATTTATTTTGAATTTGAACAATTTCTATTATTATTTCTATTTTAATGCTTTTAGGGGTAATTTGACATCTCGGATCGTTTGGAGTCTTTTCATAGAGGTGGTTATATTCGTTGTCACTGTTGCTCTCGCCATGATAGACTCTTCGGCATGGCCCGGTGCCTTCTTCTGGATCACAATGGTGTCTGTTGTTGTTCTCAACAGTGAGTCTCCCCTTTGGAAATGCATCTCTTAAGAGCTTCTTATATTCAATGTTTATTTTTTTCAGTGGCTGGCGGTGTCTATCAGAATACAATTTACGGCATTGCCGCAAAATTGCCGATAAAGTATGTTGGAGCTGTTGTTCTTGGATCAAATATCAGTGGCACTTTCACCGCCATCATTTCAATATTGAGTGAGAATTTCGCTTCATCCGTGCGAACAGCAGCCATTTACTACTTCATTGCTGCAATGTTTGTGCTTCTAATATGCTTCGACACGTACTTTGCGCTACCTCTCAACGTAAGTTTGTGAGGAGAATTTTACACGGAAGCGTGAAAGGAGGCTAATGTACCTTGTTCACTTGCAGAAATTCTACAGATACCATGAGATGCTGAAGGAGAAGGAGACGGAGAAGAGCAAGTCATCAGGGGTGGATGTGAATGCAAGACCACCGTATTTTAAAATCTTCCGACAATGCTTCCCGCAACTCTTCAATGTCTTCTTTGTCTTCTTCGTCACTCTGGCCGTCTTTCCGGCTGTTCACTCAGACATCAAGATGATTGACCGTGATTTTATTCTGCCCGAAAAGTATTTCGTAAGCGTCTCATGCTTTCTCACATTCAATCTGTGCGCCATGCTGGGAAGTCTGATAACCTCCTGGATTAATTGGGTGAGTTTAAATGGGATAATAAGGTCGATTTTTTTTCAGCTGTTGGATGACGTTGGGTTGTTCCACACGTTTACGCTTTATCTCTGACAAATTGGGAGTTTCAAGTAGCTAAAATTATGGTTAAATGTGCGAACAGTGATTAAATTTAATCGGCTGATTTAAATTTAAATTTAATCATCCGTTGGTGGAAATGGTATTTTCATGTAGAAATCATCTCGATAATTGATTAGAGTCCAGACAATTCCCTGAACAGAGATCTCAGTCTCTGGAGGAGGAATTCCCAAAGTTCTCAGGATTAAAAGGAATAAACATATCAATTCCAATCAGAGATCAACTTCCACAATTATCTTGCAACACTTGCAACGGATTTTCTATTCCTTCAATATGGAATTTCTAAAACCGACTAAATAGAGATTTCCGCTTGTTTAATTTTAGCACTTTATTTTATTTAGCACTTTCAAATTTATTGGGCGGGATTTCTTATTCGATGTTTGAGATGAATAAAATGAACTTCGTATTCACTAATGTCGCGGTAAAATTTTTCTAGCGGGGGTGGGAGCAAAAAATATCCAATTCTAAATAAATTGTCGATTAATATTGAAATAAAATTTATGTATAATAATTTAAGCCTTTAAACGGGCGCCAGTTTTATATTATTTAGGAAGATTATTAACTCCCGAATTGCCTTTGAGAAAAACTGGGGTGGAAGCGCTTTAAAAATTGGAGGGAATTTTACTAATAGTTGTTAATTTTTGAACACGAAACGCTTTCTATATAAATTGGGATGAATTTTATGAAATCTCTAAGTTCAAACTAAAAATTTTAGAATTTTCCCAAATTTATATGTTTAAAAAGTTTTGTGCCTAATAATTTCAATAAAATTTTCCCTAAATTTTTCTCAAAAGCGCTTCGTGCCTAACAATTCTAATAAAATTTTTAAATTTCTCTTAAAAGTACTTCGTGCTTAACAATTCTACTAAAATATCCCCCAAATTTCCAATAAAGCGCTTCGGGCTTAAAGAGTTTTTTTTTATATAAAACTAGCGGTCGTCTTGGGGAGGGGGCCTCCCCAACCGCCCACAGCGCTAATGCCTCTTCAGTGGATTTTGGAAATTATCTGTAGTGATGCATAAAAAGTAACCTGGCCAGACAGTTCTGGAAGTGACTCATTATTACTTAATGATCTCGAAATTTCCTGGATTCCACTCTTCATGAAATCTGCATTGGAAATAAATCTTAGGCTTATAAAAGTTTGGGAATTTCTTGTCTGAGAACAAAAGAGATCTCTCCCAAGACAAATTTAATTCCAATTTAAATCGACAAATTAAATTTAATCATCCTTTTTTACTTTTTTTCAGCCAAGCCCAAGATTTCTCGTGGTTCCTGTTCTCTTGCGTGCCGTCTTCCTGCCTCTGTTCCTCTTCTGCAACTATCGTCCTCTGGGCATTGAGAGAATTCTGCCGGTGTATATAACAAACGACTGGATCTACTGGGGCATTGCCATCGTTATGTCCTTCAGTTCGGGATACTTGAGGTGAGGAGACAATTGAAATATCTGAAATGCTCGACCCCAAATTGATAACTTTCGTTCGGTGGTATTTTAGCTCCCTGGCGATGATGTATACATCAAAATATGTTGAGCCAAGATATGCGGTAACAGCTGGAATGTTCGCCGCTGCTATGCTGATAACAGGAATTTTCTCGGGGATTCTCTTCTCAATGGTATTTCCTATTCTGGTAGAGAGATTCACATGGTAAATATGCAAGTCAACTTCATTGCATAAATTTTTGCGTAAAAAAAATTGTTCATATTTCATGAAAAGATCATATAAGTAAAAAAAAAAATACAAGATGTTTGCGCTACAGATTATCCAATTTATAATGATAATAAGCTATAGAGATGAATTTATCAAGATTGTTCAATCTTATGCATTAATCTCAAGAATTTCAGACTCTGCAAAAATCCATTTTTGACATACAGAATTTTTAGATAGACAAATTTTTATCCCATGTATAAAAAGCGCGCAAATTTTATCGGTTCTATTTTAAATCATATTTTGAGAAATCCGTCTACAAGCATGTTTTTATTAGAGTTTTTATCCGTTTTATCAACATTTTATCAATATTTATTTATAAGAAGTGACATTTTATCTTCTTTTTGTTTTGATTTATTTTTACAATAATACATTATTGTGTTTCAAAATATTACTTGTTTAAACGGAATATGCAAAAACAAAGGCTCGAAAATCAGTACAATTTTCTAAATAGAGTAAAATGATAAGATACTATCATAATATGACCAATATTTAACAATAGTCGCTCTACATCAAAACTACACAATCAATATTTATCAACATTTTGTAAATATAAATGATTTTGAGGAAAAAAATATCTGCATATAAACTGAAGACTTACTTCAAAATGCTTCAATAATCAGAATGAAAAGACACATTTCTTCTTATGAATAAAATTACCTTGTTATTCAGCGTTGTGGTTTCATTTGAAATGAATCACACGTATAAAACATAAAAATATCTATATATTGATATAAAATATAGTGGGGAAAGAATGAGAGTTTTTCACAAACATTTTTAGCTTCTCCTACTAGTTTTTTGGGGTTGTTTTCCTTTTGTATCGAGAAAGTAGATTTAGAAAGAATAAATAGTCACTCATAATTCCAAAGTGTAATTCCGGGAATATCAATATACCTCTCTCCCTTTGTACTGGCTCTGAAGAATTGAACTTTTCTACCAACTTTTGACAAAATCCAACTTTATACTCTGGCATTTAATCAATTGATATAATGGAGATGGAAATGTCGAAAGATCTGTAGGCTAGAATGAATAGAATGAGAAGAAAAGATTGCATAAAATTCGTATATCGACAATAATTGTATAACAATAAATAATTCTAATAATTCGGGATGGTAGGATGAGGGTGAACAATTTAATTTTTGTACTCACACCAAAATTTGCTTATAAAAAAAACACATTTTTTACTGACATGAGGGGAAAAGGTAAAGATAAAAACTTTATGCGCGCGAGAAGAGGCATTTTTAGTGAAGAAAAGTTGCTTAAAGTGTTTTATGTATGCGAGATAATTCGTATTTTAATAAGGCAGTAGAGAAGGAGAAAAAATGTTTTTAAATTGTGTAGGAATCATTCACGAGAAGGAATGAGTTTTAACACGTAGAATTAGTTGAATGTTTTTTTTTCTCCCAATTTAGATGATAGATTATGTTTTCTCTTTGATCACTTATCAGTTTTGATCAAGAGAGAAAGAATTGATTTTTGATTAATTTTGTAAACATATATTTATAGTTTTATATTGTGAAAAAAAGTGGCTAAAAAAACACTATATACATAATTTATTACTGAAGATTATCAAGAGAGAAAAGAGAAATACATGCGAGAGGAAAATCAGAAACTTGAAGATCTTTTTTATCGCTTCTACCCTCGTTGGGAATCTCCTCACTTAAATTGATAACCTGTGTGAATGTGAAAAGAGTGTTTTTACCGTCAATTTATTAGTGTTTTTTTTCTTCTTTTCTCATACAAATTGCAAAAAGGTGTGTGGAAGAGTTGTGCTACTTGATGAGATGTCTCAATCATCTCAATATTGAGTGAATTCCTCTTAGAATTTTCAGAATCGCCAACAGTGAGTTGCCTGGCGGCGGGAAAAAAAAAACGAGCAATTGGAGAGGAAATTGAGATGCACCTCGCAGAGGTGGATTCTACCGGGGATTACCCATACGCGTTGGTAGAGAATTTTACCATATTTATTTGTAATCTTTTTCTCGTGCCATCTCCTCCCAGATTCTCGGTCGACCGATCAGTCCGTCTCACTCCGCTGTGGACAGTCACTGGATCCCCACCGACAGCCAGTCAGCTTAAAAGTGTGCTCACCACTTCGGGATGGAGTCATTTTGTTGACTGTCCAGCGTCCGAAGCAGTCAGTCTTCTTTCGATCGTCGCGAGATTCAAATCGCTACTTCCCAAGAGTTTTACTTTTTTTATAATCTTTTTTTAGTTTTTTATTGAAGTGCGTAAAAATGTCGCTGAAACTCCTAGTGATTCTGCCAATTTTGGCTATTGTTCACTCCCGTAAGTGCAATTTATTCGCTACATTCATTCCTGACCTCAGCAACTCGTTGGCCAAATAAGTTTTTAGAGGAAACTGGTTTTTAATGTGTTTCTCAAATTTTTTTTTGCGCTCACCTTAATTGACTATTTGTGCGATGGTGACCCGAGTGATAGGCTTCTCACTGCTGAATCTTTGGTGTTTATTTTAGAAAGTAATACCTGCATCACGCCAGAAGGTTTCCGAGCCGCCTGCACGCCCGTGAAACAGTGTCCGGCGATTCTGGGCATTTTCAACAATGCCCCAAGACCTTTGCCACCCAATATCGTCACTTACCTCCAGAGACTCCAGTGTATCCACTCTACTGGCGAGGTAAGTCCATCACAAAACCAAATGACGTTACCCAATCGCAGATAATGCGTACAGCTGAAGATGGCTCAAGGTTGGCCACATTTCATTGCGTTCGATATTTCTCGCTTTATAAACCGAGCCTCTTGAAATGACGAAGACTTACCTCTTTATTGAGATAGGACATATAATGGGGGAATTATCTGGCGAATAGAGGATGAAAATTAAAGCGAAAAGCGTGAATACATCGGATATTTTTCAATATTGGGTCTGAAAGTGAAATTTTAACTTTGCTTTTAATTTGCAACTTTCCTCAAAATTGCTTTATTTATATTCCGAGTTTCATTTAAATCTTGGCTGTATAAAATCTTGTGGTTCAGAACAGGAAAATCCCTGAGTTTTTCTGGAGAGGAAAATTACTAAAACAGTAGATTTTGATTAAACCAGCCCCGGAGTGGGGTTGATTTGGCCGACTTTTTCAGTCAAAGAATTTCACTGGATATTCCAAAAATTCATTAAACATGATATTATTGGTTTTTACAAAACACATTTATAAAAATGAAAAAATCATTACTTCCATTTTCAGCCCGTTTTGCAGAAATATATTACTTCCATAAAAAATTTGAAAAAGATTTAGATCTTGTTTTTAAAGAGCGTTTCAAAATTTTCGATCATTTTAAAACGTTTTATATATCTATTTTAAAAATTTGGAAAACCATTTTAAAGATTTTAATGCGTTTTTACACCTTTGATTTAAGCATTTTCAAGCTTTTGAAAACTTTATCAATCGTCTTAAAGCTTTAGAAAGCCTTAAAAGTGAAGAATGGCTTAATACTAAAATGTACTAGCTGGCTAAATTAACCTCGGTCTTCCCTATTACTCAAGTTTATTTGATCATCTTTTATGATTTTCTGGGGTTTCCTCGTTTTCCTAATGATTTTTCAATTTTTCAATCTGTCTTTTTGAATAATGTTTAATAAGTCAAGTTAATAAGTTTGAGAAAATATATTTGAATAATTTCTCACTCTTTATAAAGTAAAAAGTGATTATTTTTGCTAATATGATTATAGAGCAACAAATTGCTTCCAGATAAATCCCCCCCTGGATAGATTACTTTTTCTTAGAGTTTTTCCCGCTTCGACAATTTACGGGGAAATCCAGCAAGATTTCGCCATATAGCGATTTTATTGTCCACTCTTCCCATTCTATTATTAGCTGTTAGAACAAGAATGTTGGACATGCCCAGCGGAAGGAAAAGTGAATGAACTTTTTCTCAACGCAACGCTGCAATCAGTTTTTTTTTGCCATCTCTGCAAAATGTATTAATGAAATTCCTCAGAAATGATTTATCTCTGTTTAAAGACATCTTCAAGCAAGTGTTTTGTCTTGCTATAGAGTCAATATTGAAACGAAATTGATGAGTATTTATTCTCTTTAAGTGAATACCGGTGAATAAATGCTACAATTTGTGGATATTTTAGCAAACACTTGTTACATGAAAATTTGCAAGCAGCCAACAAAAGCTGTTTAGATTTTAATTTAATTGAGTTGTAACGTGTTTTCTAATAAATCTTTTATTGAAGTATTAAATTGTTTTGTTTTTCACTTTTTTTTGCATTAAATTTATTATTATTCTTGTTTGACATTTTTATTTATTTATTAATGTGAGAAATGCGAGAATTACAAAGACTTTAAACGCTTTGAATTGAGAAAGCTCAACTTATACATTTTTCTGAGGGATTTCCGATAGTTTTCTTGCAATTAGTAGCAACTAAAACTCCATTGTGCTACTTGGGATCGTTTTCTTCCATCCAAATTTTAAGATCCCATTTTTTCTGTAAATTTTTAACGATCTTACGTGATGTATAATTATGTTCTTCCGTTGATTGTAATTATCACACACAGTTCCCGAAACTGTCCTATACCCAGAATCACTAGAGTGAAAAGAGTGTCTCGTTTTGGGTCGAGATTTTGTACTTTCCAAGAAACTTAATGTCTTTTTAATTGCTTGATAATTTTTGGCAAGTTTTGTGCAAAAACGCCTCTAAGAAATTATCACTTTTCATTTGAGAGCAGAATTGTTTCGGGAAACAATTTCTCACATTCTTGATTGCTTCTGTGACCTTATTTTCTTTGCCTGATAACCTTTAGCATTTGCCATTTTCTCAGGGTAATTTGTGAGTTTGTAGGCCATCCAGACAAATTGTATAAGGTCTACGTGCCAAAATGGACTTTCGCGTGGAAGATGCCATTTATCAAAAGAAGCATGTGATCTCTGGCGGATTCACATGTGGCCATTGATGACGACTAAAGATATATTTATTACGTTTTAGCCGTTTTACGATATTACGTTTTAGCTGCACGCGTTTGGTCATCACCTTCCTTCGTCATTCATTTAATTTGGTGAAGAGAAGATTTCTAAAAAAATAAATCTCTGTTTATGCGTTTTTGCTGGTTCTCTTCTTCTGATGGTACGAATAAATAAAAATTAGTGATGTAGGTAAAAGCAAAACGTGCGACATAAATAATTAATCTTTCTTCAATAATCCACGCGTGATGCAGGCTTCAGTGGAATTCAAAATACTGAAAGGTCAATAGATCTTTTCCAATATAACAAAGCAGTTTATACGCTTGTGGGGACAATTTATTAAGAAAATATTTTTACAAAGTTGTATATGTGTTTGGTTTAGGTATCTTGATTTTATTGATTATTTACTTATTTGAATACTTATGGAGAATTACTAATTACACTTCACTGTTTTCATTGGAATTTGCTATGGATTATCTATAAAACTTATATTTAGCTGATAGGCATATTTAAGTTGAAGTATATAACATCTCTAAAATACTTCCGGTATCATGCTAATCAGCAAATTAAATTTTAAATTTTAATTTTTCTTTAATAAATCTTTTTGAGTAAGTACCTAGTATATATTATACAAGAATAATTTAATTTAATTTAATAATTTTCGAAGTCATCTCAAAAACGATTCATGATTAGAAAAATCAGTTTCCTTTAAAATTATAATTTTTCTCATAAAAATCTTTTTATCCTTTCAGGCTGCTGTATGCTGTCGTCGGCCTTCCGTTGTAAATGTTCCTACTCCCATCTCCCCAGTAGGGACTGGTGGAACCCCATCCAATCCAAATGTGGCCTCTAATGAGGTTCCCACTGGACCCACAGATGTCTCAAATCATCCGAATCTCTCTCTTCTCCCCAACACAATTTGTGGTCCCATTTTGGGCGACAAATTGGCTTTTGGGGAGAAAACTGCCCTCTTTGAGTATCCCTGGATGGCTCTCATAAGATACGAGGACGCTGATGGCTTCGCCTTCAGATGTGGGGGATCCCTCGTGAACGATCGGTACGTCCTCACCGCTGCTCACTGTATTGCTCGTCTCCGGAGCGGAATCGATGTCTATTCTGTGGTACTGGGAGAGTATGATGTCCGGTATGAGCAGGACTGCCAGACCATCGGAGATGAGACCATTTGCTCACCTCCCGCCCAGGAGATTCTCAAGGATGCTCTTCTACCTCATCCCCTGTACAACACACCCAAGTTCGCTAACGATATTGGTCTGATTCGATTAAGGGATCGCGCAGACATGAGCCGGGACAATATCAAGCCAGTTTGTCTGCCCTACACGCCCCAACTCCAAGCGTTTAATCTGAGGCGTCTCGTGGCCACTGGATGGGGCACCACGGAGAACCAGACGAGCTCCAATGAGCTCCTCAAAGTCAGTCTGCCGGTTGTGGACAATTCGCGGTGCCAGAGAGTCTTCCAGACCCTCAAGTGGACGCCCAATCAGTTCTGTGCTGGAGGAGAGAACAACGTGGACACGTGCAAGGGAGATTCTGGGGTGAGTTGACCTATTAAATCTTCGAAGATGGAAGAACAGAATTTAGCGGAAAGCAATAATTTAAATTTTATTATTTCCTTGATTATTTCGAAGAGTTTATCTTATTTCTCTGAAACAATAATTTCATCTTGTGGAAAATAAGAAAATTCTTCAGAATCCATAGAGTTGATCAAGTCGTTTAATAAGGATAAATTTATTCGGCTTAAATAAGATAAAAAAAATGACTGAATTATATTTCAACAAGAAACCACAAACTGATATTAAATTCTAAAAGGGTGTGATTCACAATTTACCGCGATATCTCATCGGTTGTTCCCCTGAATTTCAGCTCATGAATATTTTAACTATATAATCATCGAAGAACAGCAATTTATTTATGTAAATAAGTATTTTTATTCATATACCTACCTATCTATAAAAATTTGCATTGACTCACAAGGCTCTCGATCACGCGATTGAGACCCGTATGTTGGGAGATCTACTTTTCAAGCCATTTTAGTGCCCTGCATATCATTTTTTTACGATTAAACTGTTCTATTTTTGATTCGCTTTCACTTACAAAATTATTGAACTAAAAGAAATTAACATTTTTGGAGATAACAGGGTAAAATCATAAATTTTATTCCTCAAATTCTAATTTTTAAAATTAATTAAAAATGCAAAATGCTACAGTTTTGAATTTGAATATATTTTACAAAATATATAAATTTACATTCTTATCATTATTTATTTTCATTTATCAGGGACCTCTCGTGTATCCGGGCAACATCCTTGGACAGCGTTACGTGCAATTCGGCATTGTTTCTGCCGGACTCAAAACTTGTGGCGTCTCTAACGGCACTCCTGCTGTTTACGTGCGCGTTGGCAACTACATGAAGTGGATCCTGGACACGATAAGTCCCTAGATCGCCAGTCTTCTCTAAATCTTCACAAAACTACCTCTTGTGATATTATTATAAGTGAGAAAACTGCAAAAAGCTAAGTATTTTTGCGCTTTTGTGCATTTCAAAGCGTCTCTAGTGTGTAATAGGTATTATTTTTATAAATATATATAAAAACAAAATTTAATAAAAAGATATTAGTCAGTAATTTCGCATTTTAAATGAGTTTACTCCAGAGTGAATATCCGCTTCGCGATGTCACTGATCAGCCAATCCACGGCTCCCAGTAGCTTGTCACCCGTCACAGCACTCACTCCCACCACGCTCCAGTGATGAGTCACGATGTTGTCCAGTTGTAGAATCTCTTTGATCTCCTGCGCTGACAAAGCGCCGGGGAGATCTTGCTTGTTCGCCAGAACCAGCAACGTGGCGCCGGCGAGACGTTCTTCCGTCAGCAAGACATTTAATTCCTCCCGACATGTCTCCAGGCGCATCCGGTCAGCACTGTCCACCACCCACACAAGTCCATCTGTGCATTCGAAGTAGTTCCTCCAGTACGATCGCAGAGACTTCTGGCCACCCACATCCCACATATTGAGCGTATATCCATTATGTTCGAGGGTCTTGATGTTGAATCCCAAGGTTGGGGATATCGTGTCAATTGGCTCCCCGTTGAATCTCTTCAAAATCGTGGTCTTTCCGGCATTATCGAGACCTCTGGGGAATACAGGAAGCAAGTGTGAGGTTATGTTAATGCTAAACAAAGGACATTTTACCATTTTTCAGGTAAATACTCACAGAAGAAGTATTCTCATCTCCTTCTCCTTTTGTCGCATCTTCTTGAGAACTGTGAGAAAACCCATTTTTCTGGTAAACTCCCCAGTTTTCCGTGAAAAAGCGAGCAGCTGCACAAAACAAGGAGAGCCACTGGAAAACTGTCAAAACAAACGCACTTTTCCAATGAACTTTCCAGTCTGACATGCCAGTGCATGTTGTTTTGACTTGTCTTTCGCATGGAATTTTATTTTTATTCCCGAAAGTGATTCATAAGCATTTTATCGCATCGCAAAAAAAGACAACAGACAGAAGATTCTGGGTGGTAAAGTGTTATTTTCGTAGTGAAATTGCGAATCAGTCGCTGTCAAGAATTTGGTGAGTCTCAAAATGCCCTTAAATTGCAGCAATTCGCTCCGGGACAAAAGCCGTGTATGCTTCATTTGCCCCAAATAGAGAAAAATGATTGTTCTGGGAATTTTCCTATCCAAAGTTTACTTTTCTTTCCATTTTCAGGGACAAATAGTGCCAGAGAGAGCAATGGACTTGGAACCTGTGCTTGGCGAGGAGAATGGCAATGATAATTTCAGGCCATTGAAAACCATCCCGGTTTTCAGGTTAGTTCCCAGATCTTTTGGGGAGCCGCTTAGTTTAGGAATTTTATGTGATATCTCTTATCTTTCAGCTTTCACCTGCTTGTCTCAATGATGATCTCCATCATTGGGGTGGGCATGGCTGTTGTCTTCCCAGAGAATAAGAGATGCGAAGCCTACTTCCTGATGTTGTACATGAGAGTAATATTCTGGGTTGTGACTCTGGTAAGATACGCTTGCATTATTTTTATGGATTTTCTCAGAACTCAAGGCCATAGCTTCGGCTTTTATTGACTCAAGTGACTCAAGTTTCCAGAATAGAACAAAGACTTTAAACTTTAAATTAAATAGTCTATGGAAAGAGCTCAAAACAACGCGATACATCAATGTTAAGAATATTAAAAGACGCGAAACCTTTGCCTATTTTTCGCCAAAATGATAAGGAATCTAAAATTTTCTTATCTTGTAATTGCATTCGTATCAGAGGCTCCTAGTTTTAAATCCCATAACTCCCAACCGAATGTGAGACATTCAAAGGGGAAATAATTAGCAAAATTATGGGCATATATTTTTAGGGGAGAGCAGGACTAATTCAGCTAGGGGTGAATTAGTCAGAATAAGGTTCGAATAAGGCTAAATTAGCTAGCTAAAATTTTTCATTAGATTTTGACTTTAGAAGCAATAGGGAAACATTAATTAATCACTGAAACTGTTCTTGGGGCTGTTTTAGTCAGTTTTTCGGGGCTGTCTTATCCTATATTTCCTGCTCTTAAAAATCTGCTCCTCAGTTACATTTCTCTTTGAGAAAATTTTCCTAATCGCTCACCTTTCTCTCTCTCTTCCAGTTGTTCGATCACGTGATAAAGTATCACCACGACAAATTGCGAATGAATGGCTTCCACGATTTTCACAGAGCCACATCCGTGCACAAATCCGTGCCGTTCTACCTGGTGTCCCTGTGGAACTCGGCCATCATGGCCATCCAGACGCTCATGCAGCACTACTATGGCGACAACTTTGGCGAGATTTGCATCCAGAGTCTGTTCTCGCCTATTGTATACATCAGTATCTTCTCGGCTGTGGAGACCACTCTGCTGGCCATCATCCATGGTACTTACATATCCCGTGTGATGCGCTTCAATCGCACCAGACCGCTCCCGGATGCCATGCGGGGTAGCTTTGAGAGTGGAAGCTCAGTGGGACTGACACAGCGAAATGCCGACGTGGCGGAGTTGCTGGAGAAGCAGGCGGATCTCATTAATTTCCTGCAGGATCACAATCTCCGGCTCAATCAGCGTCTCATGCAGATGAACTCGGAAGTGAGGACAATCACTCTGCCGCCCTCGTAAGCTTAACCATCCATCATTTTAATCGCTCTCCCCTTTTTATTATCCCCCACTTTTGTAATCCAAAACGCATCAGTAGATTCCTAAATGACCATGAGATGTCTTTTTTATTGCCCAGCCCTTACAGCAAATTCTCGTGCGGACACTTCCTCGATGGCTTCCGCGTGTCTGAGTAGTAACTCATTTTGCTAGTGTTGCGCGATTGGGGCCCCGTTGAGTTTGAGCGGCGACTCCGTCGCGTTCCGGGATCTTTGATGGCGCAGGTGTGCGTCAGTTGACCCACTTTGGGGCCCCAGTACGTGGCACCTTCGAGCAGGAGTGGAGCTGCTCGTACTCGTTGCTTCATCAGCTCCATGTTGACCTTGTGATCCTCCACGAGGAGCTTCTGTTCGGCCCTTCTCGTGGCCACTCGAACAGCAATATCCTCGAGATTTGTTCCACTGCAAATGCGGGAATTTAATTTTAAGCAAGTGAGAATTAATTTATCTTTTTCTTAAGTCCTTGTTATCAGTAAAAAATCAATTTGGTCAGCAAAAAAATTAAGTTACGTCAGTAATGAAATAACAAAATCAGTTACTTAAAATCTACTTTTTTACTAATATTGTAGGTTTTTTTTTATTCTTTTTGTAGTTAATAAAATTTTTTTCTAGTAAATTTTATTGGCTTATCAGCCGAGTAAAATGATTCATTAGAAGAGGACAATTATTATCTTTGAAACTTACTCATAGTAGATTGCTTTCCATGCGGGATTTTTCCGGATGCCCCAGTCCACTTGACGCTCTCGCGTCAGATGTTCCGGAGGACTTGAGGGTTTGGTTAGTTCTTGCAGCTTCTTTCGGGAGTGCTGGAATCTTAGTGTGGCGGCCAAATTGGGGCGATTGATAGGGTAGATTGGCATTGGGGAGCTGAACGATGAGGAGCTATTTGAACTATTGATAGAATGCGATGCGATGCACTGAAAGGAGTTATAAAATTCATTGAGAATTAGTTATCTGGAAATTCAATTGCAAATTTTAGACCAAATTTATTTATTTCAGTTGATTATAACGGATCAAAATTCTAAATTTCAGCACTTTTAACTAATTTAGACCATTTGGGGGACTATTTAGATATTTTAGACCACTAAATGGCTATTTCAACCAATTGAATGCCTATTTAGACCAGATTAAGAAGAATATAGTCCAAATGGGCCTACTAATAAGAACAATTGTGGCTATTTAAGCAAATTTATAGATCCAAATTCAAGATTTCATTATGCGTTAATCCGTGATATTAGCAAAGTATGTATACTGGCTATAAGATCGCAATACAAGCTACAAGTGATCTTTAGGCCTATTGGAGGGCTGTTTAGCCCAATTTATGAACTTTTCAGTTAAGATTCTCAATCCTAGACTTCTTTTCATCTCATTCAACGTCTATTTTGATAATTCTTCACCTTCTAAGGAGAAAATAAAAAATTGAACTTACTTTTCCAGGATTATCCTTGGGATCTTTGTGGTCATCATAGATGGGCTGACTCTTTTCTCTGTTCGCTCCTCTCTTCTTCGTTCGTCTCCGACTCCTGCGCGTATGTCCATTCCTCTGGCCATCCCCTCGCGGCTTGGACTCTCTTCTCGCCATTGAAGGAGGAAGTGAGGCCATTTTTAGCAGTTCCTCAGCTCTGATCTTCTTGTTGAGATTCCTGAAGTACTCATCCTCCCACATTTTGTTGTAGAAGTAGTTGCTGAAGAGATTCTTGGGGCATGGTTTGGCGCGAAAAGGCTTAGCCGATTTTGCTGTGTCGGGAGTTGTGAGATTCGTCGAGGAGACACTCCTGCTCAAGCATCGACTCCGAGGTCGATCCTCTTTATCCGTGAAATGGAAGGGCTTCATCTGTGATTGTAGTTCTATGGAGGAGTTGAGCTTGGCCAGTTGACTCTTGTGCTCCTGGTCAGCTCGGATGGTGTTGTAGAGGGGAATTCTCGATGTTATGGGAACTGGATTGGCTTTAAATGTCCTGGAATCTGTTTTCCCTGTCTTCTCTTCTTCACGAGGAGTGAAGCATTTGGTGGACATCATGAGATCCTCCAGCATTCGTTCCTCCTCCTCGCGCTGGGTCATCCTGAAAGGTCGTGGCACAGTGACTTGACTGCGAAAGGGACTCGCAGATTTACATCTCATCTTCGATCTTCTGCCACTTTTCTCATCTTCAGACAGATTTCCGTGGGTTGTGTCGGATCTCAAGGTGCTTAAGCCGCTGTTGATCCTCACTGATTTTCCGGATTTTTTGCTAGGATTCTGACTGCATGGACGCTGCGTTGAGGAGTAAAGGGAGTCACTGTCGCAATCTCTTGGATTCTGTTCGTAAGTGCCTTCTGGAGGTTCGCTGCATTTGGGTGATTTAGGCGGAAGACATGATCCTTGTGCTGGTTCTCTCATAGAATTTCTAATTTCAACGCCACAGGACTTTTTCAGTTCATCCTGACGAATTTTGAGTCCCTCCAGTTGCCGATAGAATTCCGACTCGCACAAATGATTCATATCCTGATAATCTGAAGAGAAATTTAATTTTTTATTAATCATCTCATGGAATGTGGCCAAAACCGTCTCACCTGGAATGTTTGTGTAGAAATCCATGAGGGACTGAAAGGCACTGTTTTCCTTGATGATCTCCTCGCAAAGGGAGATTTTTTCACTCCTTCCCGCGCCATTGCAGTCCCCAATTTTTTGGGTCTCCGCGGCTGTCTCTGCACTCGAGGATCTCTCATAGTGAGGTGTGGGTCGTCGACTGGCCGGATTCACCGGTGGTCGAATACAGGAATTTCTGTACACAGAACACTTGTGAGACATTTGTCAATGAATTTAACGAATTTGGATTTTCTCACATCGATGAGAAAAATATTTGTGCGTTTATTGCCAGTTGCTAAGACATCGTCATGGTGATAAGAAAGCCAAACATCGCGCCTCTGGAGGGACTCATAAGTCTTTGTTTGATACCTTCACCCCTTCGGCGCCGCAGGGCGACTCTCTGTGCATGGGAACGTGTTGCTGGCTATGGAAGTATTTTTCAATTTGTGCAGAACAATAGGGAGGGTGCCGATTTCACGCTTCCCAGCCAATTTACCAACTCGTTAATTTTTGTGGTTTTCACCCTCGCAATCGATTTCATCTCACTGCCACTTTCTGCTCAATCTTGGCGTTAAGAGTCGTGTTTAAAAAAACCATTTCGCGTATTTTATAGGCACGCGACATAAACTTTTGGAATAATTAAGTTTTTTCGTGCTTTTATGAACTTCCCGATGATAAAGAGGATATTTATGGAGACATGTTTAAATAAGGCGCGAAACTTTGTGATGTTCAGATTAAAGCTGTCTTGACTACTTTGTATATCTTAAAGAATACGATTTTTCTAAGTACCAGAAACCAGTTTTGTAAGAAAAATTGGTATTGTTGGAAAGGTCTAGTTTCGAACTATAAAATACTAAAATTTGAGATAGATCCATATCATAGGAGCAAAGTTATCCAAGAAACAATATTTTGAAGTCTTCCAAAATGGCGCATAGAGAAGAGTCAATAATCCGTTCAAGAGATCTTTCGGCACCAACATCGCACAAAGCATAGGTGCTGCCATCTCATTCCACAATCATGCATTAAATTGAATCATTATTCTGCGTGCTATTCTTCTATTGTGCTCTGTTCTGTCGGTTTTTATCAACTTGTATGCCAGCAAACTTCAGTCAAGAGGAAAACAACAAACGGAGTGATTCAGTGTTGATTTGTCTCTCTTTGCGATAAGTTTTCTCTCTATTTTTCTCTGTGTTTTTCCTCTGAATCTCAAGAATGGCATCCCCAAGTGACCAAGTAAGTATTTTATTCCTATTAGGTTTTTCCTTAAATTTTTTATAGCAAGAAATTTTCCCTATTCCTTCAGGGACTCCCTGGTGGTCACAAGCACTTTCAACACGAGTCCAATGATCAATTCCTGGCCTTGATTGATGAACAAAGAGAAAATATCAATGCTCTCGTTGGAAACAATTTGAAGTGAGAAACTGCAATGAATCATTTAGTGAAGAATTTTCCACTAAATTGCGCATTTTTCCAGGCTAAAGAAGGTCGTTCATGTGACAAAGCAAGTCGTCGCTGGCATTCTCTATCACGTTACAGCGGATTTTGAGGATGACAATAGCCAAACTGCCAAGTTCTCCTTCAAGATGATCGATAGGCCATGGGATCAGCCTCAACAGCGCGTCTTTGACCACCAACGCGCTGAATAATTGCATTTTTCTATACTTTTGATATTTTTATGACAATAAAAATGACCTCAAAATGTACTTTGATAGGTTTTAATTTTTTTGGTGTCTCCACTAAAACCCAAGACACCCAATTCAAGTTGAATGCAACAAGTTGTAATTTAATTTTATTTTCTCAATCGATAATTTCCTGTAAAATTTTATATTTTAACAAGCGTAATTTAACTGCATAGGTTTTTCCGCTTTTCCTCTTATAAATCACGCACTAATTGACCTTTTCACAGTCAAAATTAATATACAGTTATAACTGCAACTAAATTATACGTTTTTCCCGCCAAAAACTCTGATGCAATTATCCTGCAGGCGTGAAATCTCACGAGTCCCCGTGATACTGCACTGTATTTGCGCGAAGGATGAGAATTCAGAATTCAAGGTTTACCTCTCGTGTGTATTTTTCACCGCCCCATTCGGTACGTGCTTAAAACACAAAAATCACTGCCGTGATCCTTCTCGCGTCCATCGATTTAACCATTGTGCGCTCCTCTTTTGCTGGCACTGCACAAGGCAGGTGCAATGTGGGTAAAGGTCAAGGACTTTCTTTCAAAACTGTCGAGATTATCTCCATGCAGAAGGTTGTTTTGGCGCGGGAGGGTAATTTAGGGGGTGACCGGTTGCATGCAACTCATGCAACTATCACGTGATTGCTTTTGAATGAATTTCATATTTTAATTTAAAGAATTTCCAAGATAAATATATCCCAGATTTTTCCTTATAAATTCTCTAGCTCTTTTAAAGCAGCAAAATAAATATTTAAATTACATATTTTATCTCATACATTGCAACCCTTCATAAAATCTAAATTAAAATATTCAGTGGATCTGGATTTAATGATGCGAATTCGAAAATAGGCGAATTGGAACATTGGCAATCACATTTGGAATTTTCGATTTGCCTAACTTAATAACAGTCCACACCTCATGTTGCACACCCACTAAAACATCCCATATAGATTGTCCATCGCCAAATGGGTTCGCCCTGAATCGAATTAAAACGCAACAATTTTCAATTAATGAGAGAGATAAAAGGGGGTAATTGGGGTAATTTTGCACCTGCTGTGCAACTGATTTTGGTCATTTCTGAAATCATGCATAGGTGTTCGTTTGCATTATTACATTTCAGTGCAGAAAAAAGTGGTCCATTTCATTTAATGCCGCCTCCCAGATTGTACATTTCATGCTATCAATTGTGATCAGTTTGTGAGGAAAATTGTCCAATTTGAAGATAATAGAAAAGCACATTATACTTCCCAAAATCTGTGCTGATAAAATTTTCAGTTTACCTCATGAGAAAAGTCAGAGGTTTTTTTTTGCTAAGAACCAGGTAAATAAAAATTCTCAACATAAATATTAAGAATTCGCTTTACGAAACCATATTGAATTCGGAAAATTTAGTACAAAATTACATCTAGCGAAAGAACATGAAAGAGAGTAGGAAAAAATGTATACTTTTGCTGTGATATCGATTGCGAGAATAAAATGTGAGTCTAAGCATAGAAAATGTTTAGAGAGCCTTCCAGGAAAATGTAGCAAAATATGACGTAACCTGTTGATAAGTCTCATTTTCCTCCATTTCTTGAAAATATTTCGTCGCAAGCTTTATTAAATTTGTCGATACGCGATGGGGAGTCAGAATTTGAGGCTGATCAGTTCATCTTAATGATTGCAAATTAATCAAGACACTTTATTTTGCAAATTGAATATCACGCTAATTTTGCAATATTTCCCAACACTGTTGAGTGATTGAAATGCGTAATTTTTCAGCTCATTTTTTATCACAACACTCTATAAATTCATATTAAGATTTGAAAGTCTCCTAGAAGAATTTCAACCTTGATTCTAATTCTGGTGTGGCATTCCTGAGGAGTAACTCACGTTGACTTTGTTTGCGCGCAAACCATTCTTTTATTGTCTTTCCCTCGAGAAATTTGACTATTCAACAATATATAATTAATAGCATAGAAATTACATGAGTGATTTAACATGAATTGAACTGACTTTATATGAAAATGAATTTCGTAATGTGAACTCGCACTTGATTCTTTTGAGCCTCGAGGCGATTTTTCAGCAGTGATCTTGGGTGTCTCACACGGCTTTTATCTGAGAGAATGCTTAGATACAGATCTCGCCAATCTCCCGGAAGAGGAGGTGACATGCCATATCCACGTGCTAAAATAGCAAAAGTCCGGAATAAAAAGAATATGTAGGTATATTTGAAATTAAAGGAGGAGCTGTTTGTTAATTTTTGAAAAAGACAAAAAAAATCTTTTAGGTAAAAGATCTGGGAAAATTTGCTCATTATTTGAGTAATTTTGGTTCTTAATAAAACCATATCAACGTCAAAATGACAATAAAGTATAATACTCTCACGGTCGTAATTACTTTTAATAATAGAAGCCTAATATATGCTAAATAGTATTAAATCCCCGAATAACTTAATCGTCGAATAAATTAAATTGTGTGAATGGCCTCAAGGGTCGTTTGAACTGCGCTTTAAGTGTTCTATAATGTCTGTTCGCTCCATTTGACTCCCAAGAGGTGAACTTTAGGGTTATTTAACTACATATACCTTCTCAGAAACTCGTTACTTTCTTTATTGACTGGGTCTCCATTAAAAAGAGCCAATTGAAACGACTAATTAACAAAGGCACAGCAGCGCAAATTGCTTTTACCCACATATGAGTTCCGTCATAAAGGCAGGTATTAAATGGAAGGTGTTTCGCGTCATCAACTTCTTCGGCGATGCAAGCCCATCATACGCACTCTTATGCGACAATTTGGTGCGGGGGTGGTTGGCGCATTGTCACGTATTCAGCCACATTCAAAATATCAATTCGCGCGCTGTGCATGGCTTTTCACTGGTTCGGCTTTTGTGTTGCCACGTTATTTTGATTAATTGATCAAATTTAGCCACACCACGATCAAGATTGTACCCCACAACAATGCGACAATGAAATTAATAGCGTCCATCGAGCAACAAAAGCCACCACCACATATTCAGTGCAGATCAGTGCAAAACAGGTATATAGACTTCTTGCAGAGTTACACAATCTTCCAACAATTAGCATTTGGACTGTTTCTCGTGAGCTTTTTTAGCTGCCCAGTTCAACCCGAGCTTTTTGCGAATGTGGGAATTTTAATTTAATTGTGAAATTGGAGCTCAATTTTTCCATCCATTAAATAAATTATGCAATTTTATTAATTGTGATTTTGTAAGAAATCGCACTGATTGATCGTCAATCGTACAATTGTGCTAGGATATAAGATCTCGGAGGTGTTCTTTAAATCACGTGATTGTTCAAAGCTTTTAATCCTCTTGCTTGACGAATTTGATTTATTAAGCCGGAACATCGATGCTCAAATTAAAAGTAAATCAATAATCCGGCATTCCATGAAGAAAAGTGAGTCTTCCATTTCTCCATTGATTCTTATTTACTTTTCGAAGGTTTCCCTTTCCTCCAACCTTGAATTGTCGTCTCGAGAGAAAGAGCTCATGGGATGAATTAAAAATGATTCTTTCGATGTTATTCAAAGGCGTTCGTCGGATGAAGGAGAGAAAGAAACGAGCCAATAACACGGTGACATGACAATGAAGAAGGGCAAAAGAAGGTGGGAAATTGTGGAGCACGCACAGAAAATATTTACTTTTCACATAAGAAAACCCCGGCGAAATGTTTAAGAAGGTGTGAAAATGTACTTTGAGGGTAAAATCATATTTCTTTTTCGCATGCTCGTGAGACTCCCTTCGTGACAATGTCACTCAAGCACTCTTTGCCTTTTTTGGTAAATTGTTCATATTGAATAAATTAGGAAGTGTACTTCAAGTTCGCTAGCAGTATTAGCATAATTGTGCTCTTGTTTTGCTTTTTTGGACGAACGTGGGACTTTTTGCCGGGCTCAGAGAAAAATGCTCCGCATCTAACAAAACAGGCACGAAAAAATGAGATTATTTATCAAGTTTATGGACTTACTCATGCCACTATTTACACCTGCTAAGACACCTTAAAATGGTCTACCGAGGAGATCTAGTTAAAAGTATCTGACTTCTTTTTATTTCATCTTAATTTGAGGCACATAGAACGGCAGAAAAAGACGTGAAAAACTAGCTTTTAAATTTATTCACTCCCTCACAAATCCCGCACTTATTATACAGTTTTATTTAAACTTTGATATAAGTGTACGCAGACTGTTGGCAACTGAATGAAAATAAACTGGAAATGTAACTCATTGAACTTTATTAGATAGGTAGGTATTACATATTTCATCAATGGTTGCATCAATAATTTTAATATACCAAGTCTTTTAATTAAATAGGCACTCATTTTACAATGTTTAAACACCCCTAAAACTAAATCCACATCTGGTTTTCTAATTGGGAAATTTCAAATTAATCAATATTTGGCAGAGATGCATAAGAATCATTTTTCATTGGGACGTTTAATACTATTAATTGGATTTTATAGCTACAACGAAATCAAATGAATATTGTTTCAATAATTTATTGATATTTAAACCTATTTGCTCATTATTTTATAAATTAAATTTAGTATCATATTAGGTAATGATATGCTCTAATTGAATTTTCGGGTATTGTAAAGAGAAAATTAAGTCCATGGGAATGAGGTACAACATTTTAAGAGCATTACAGTCAAATTATTAAAGCTCGCAATATTTGGATTTGTAATACATTTACTCTACAAAGTCACAATGAAATTAACTTTTAATTTATAATTCTGAGAGCCACAAGGGATGCCTATGAAATAGAATTATATGCAGTCACCCAGAGATCACGGAAGTATAAATTGATAAAAAACTTCATTGTGAATTTCACAGTGAAGTCCCTAGAGGTATTTATTTTCCCAGATAGCTTCATGAATGAGTCTGTGGTATTTTGTTCATTTTAATGAAAATGGGAGAACATGGCAAATCGCTATTTTCAGAATGTTCGAAAATCATTTTCACTAGCGTTGAGCGATTTCTCTCAACGCCCACACGTTAATATTGGCGTTTGAGAGGGTTTTTTAGGGGTGATATTGGAAATATTGGGCAAGATAAATCGAAATTGATGCCAACAATCACATCCTCAGCAGGTCCCATGTCATACGAGCTCGTTGTAACTAAAGCTTCAATTGACTCCTGTTCGTGCTTTGACACAAAAAACTGGGATCAATTTCTCATTCATCACTAATTCTCTCATTATCTTTCTATCTAAAAATATCTCACGTGGGCGTATACCTTTTCTATTATATTTTAATGGTGAAACAACCACATAATTTTTGTCGTATATAATAAATATTGTGGAATTGTCTAATGGTGATTGAGAGTTACCAAGGGGGTGCCAGAGACGCTCGTGTATCCGTTTAAGGATCCATTTACGGTGATAAAAAGCACGTGTATGTAATATAAAGCGTTTTATCAGTGACACGGATGACTATCAAGTGATATCAAACCCCTAAGGTAAGACTTGCTGTCGATTACGGGAGCTAAAAGTTGTTACTCACCTCTCAGGGGAAGTGTTCGATAAGCCATGATTTTGAATGAAAGATTCATACTTACCTGTAGCGTGAATTATTGTTCTCCTGGCGAAAATTCTCTGTGCCACGGAAACACAGCATAATGGAAGAAAAATACTGGTAAATACAAGAATTATGGGATCCATCATCCCTGATTTTCTCATGAGATAGTAAAAATATTGAGAAGTTATCGTTCAAGCATTAATAAAATCAAAACTGCAGATAACAAAAGAATTCTTAAGGAGAATTGCATAAATCTGCACGTTGAAATTGAGCAATTTAGACATTGTTGATAAATCGTAATGAAAACTGAATAGAAATGGTTAATCCAACAGGTTAAGTAAAACTGGTTTCAGTATTTGAAACATTGTCCATGAATTTGCATATTCATTTGAAAAGTCATTTGTTATACTTACAATCCACTAGTGGTCCATAAAATGTGTCATAAATATATTGGAGCTTAATTGAATAGTTGCAAATTACTAACCAAATGTGTTGACACTCAATAAATGCTGGTGTAAGCTAATGGTCATTTATTTAGTGTTACAGTCGTTAAATTAATTGTAAACTCGTATTTATTACCGCAAAGTTATTTGTTGTAATTTTTTGGCAATATTTCGATGGAGCTTCACAAATTGGGGATTTATTTTCAATATAAGTGGATTGAATTTTGTAAGTATGTTCCAATCATTGATGGGATTAAATCTCTTCCGCTGAAATTCAAATAAAGTCACCAAACTTTATTTAAAACTTACTGATACTATCTATAGTATAGATTGTGCAACGGTTTTATGAAACCATTTTCTTTTCATTTAATTTGTCCCTCCACCCCCCGGGAAAAAGACTTTCTAGCTTTTTGCTTTCTTTAATCAAACTTTTCTTATCTGGGTCCATCGTGAAGCCCTGTAGTATCGAGCCGAATGGGTGGAATATGTTCGATGGCGTAAGATAAAAGGGTGAAATAAAATTATTCTTCTCCTTCTCAGTTCCTCAGGAGATCGTGGCAATTTCACGTTGAAAAGTTCCACGATGGGAACAAAATTCAATTCATATTTTAATTTGTCGACCCCATAAAACTGGTGACGTGCGCCGGAGGAGGTTGGAATTCAGTTAAATGCCAAAGGAGGAAGCAATTAAAATCCCCTCGAGCTGGTACATTTGCGTATTGACCCTTTTTTGCGACGTGACTTTGATCCCATTTCCAGAAGCATCCCATCTAACAAGTGGTTGCCAGTCACAACTTTCGCTTTCCACTGCGGAGGCCCACCCAAAATTCGAAGCACCGTCATTGTTCAACGACAAAAAAGAAGGTGCTTAGTGCAAGAAAGGTTTATTGAACGACTCTGTGGAATTTCAATGTCGCTTAACGTGTTTCTGGTTCACTTTTTGTCTGACTGCCCAATCTGTCTTTTTTTGCCTTCATCTTTGTCTCTCGTCTTGTGGACAAATGATAATTTCCGATTTGCTCTTGGGCAGTTTCACCAACTATTCGGCGAGTGGCTGCCATACTAATTGGGCAGAAATAAACTAAAGATCGATGCAAATAACAATGCATGATGTGGTAAAAACAGCTCACCATGAAATTTTTAGCAGGTTTTTCTTAGTTTTTGGGCCCGTCGACATTGAACTTCAAGCAAGAAGTCATGAGGAAGAAATTCCTCACGGGTTTCCTCCCATGTTTGGAAGACAACAAAACAGCCACTTAACTCCGTGGATTTGTGCGCAATTTCAGAGATTAACTGAGCTTCTCAGTAAATGTAGAATATTTCGAGAAATTCTCCAACAAATTGTTTCATATGCGATATGGTATACCGAGCTTGAGAGAAAATTCATATACCTATTAATTAATTTATTTATGAGTGTTGAGAAGTGCAGCATTTAAGCTGAAACCTTCACTCACTAATTGATGATTTTGTTGAGTAATTCAGTGCAATAAAAAAATGTAATACTGTTGCATTTGCGAAAATCATAAAAAACGCACAATATATTTACTTAAGAAGAGGAAGGAATGTAAGTCAATTGAATTTGTGTCATGCTTGCAAAATTCCAATCACGAACATTAAGTATTTATCGATCAACTAATTGTTTTATTTGAGAATCCTTATTGACGCTTTTCCTGGCTTGAGCAGGAGATCATCGGTGAAAGGCACGATTTGATTAATTAATCAGATGGCAGGGAATGATGGTGACTTTTTCCCCGGTCATGAGTGTCTCGTGGCTCAGAACACCTGGTGAGGTGGTAATTGTGATTTATGGACTTCTTCACTTTGGCACTAAGTTGGGCCAGAGTGGGAGGAAATTTTACATCTGAAGGAAATGAGAAATGGGAAGTAGGATGTTTATTCATATTCCATCAGACTTGAGGAAACTTGTGACACCTGAATAATAGAGTAAGAACCCCGTGAAACATTAATCAGACAATCGACATTTGACATTGTTAATTATTTGTAACAACACACACCTCACATATATTATTCTCAGCATGATGTTTGCATTTATTAATTAGCACGCAATATATTTAAACAAATTGACTTTATAAATAAACATGAAAGTTACTTTCCACACAGAAGTAAATTTCTGAGAAAAGTCCTTTCCTAATGGATAAGACTTCATATCAAAGGACTGAAGGAGAGACGGACATATTTACGAGCAGTATTATTAATTAATCCATTGAATTGTATGTAAATCTTCCCTCACATTCATTAGATTTACCTCCTCTGTTGCATTCATGACCCACATCAAAAATTTAATATTTGGCCAAGGGATTTTCATTTATGAAATATTTCACTCACATTCCCACTTCTTTTGTGCTTGAAATGTTTGATAAATCCGCCCAAAGAGTGAAGGAACGTGGGGTCTTTTGAGTTCATTTGGAACAATGTGACAACAAGATTAACACCAACATTGCAACATATAAAATGTATTCTGTATTAAACCTCCCCCTAACCTTGATATATTTTCTGCCAACGAAACATTTCCTATGGGGAAAAGTTCCAAAGAAGCTAATGAACAGTATAGAAATTTTCCAAGGAAGTTGGCAATGATGTTGATCCCAAAGAGTTTTTCCCCTTTCTTTGCTGACACCTTTGATTTTTGGAGGAAGTCTCTTCCCAATTGACCCAGATATTTTTCTCTTCCCTTTTCCAAATCATCTTTTCATGCGTTTACAAGCATTTCCTGAATCGATCTTCTGAGAAATTGGAATTCAGCAAATTTTGGGGAAAATTGAGAGTTTACACGATTTACACCATATTCTTCACATTGCATATCTTTCATGTATTAAACTGATTGCCGGAATAAAAGCTTTGTCTGTTCTGAGCTCTGAGAGAAAGTTTCCCTATTGCTCATCCCACGTGCAGGTTTACAATGAAACCACATAGAACTTCATGGAATCATCAATTAGTGTCATGAGAAACTTCTAACGAGAAGCTTCTGATGGATATTTGCACTTTTCTCAAAGATCATCCACCAGATGCAATGCATCTCCCATTCCATTGAAAGATTGATTGTGAAACTGCTCTGGGAAGAATAAGAGAAATGATTTTTAGCGCGAAAGACATAAATTTAAAAGAATTCTTTTTGCAGAATTGATTAATGGTTATTGCAAAATTAGGTGAACAGAAATAATGAAGGTAAAATTTCAATTATCAATAAAATAATGCACAAAATAGAGAGCAAATGGTGTCACAAATAGAGTGAAAGAATAAAGAAAAGCAATGTGGCGTTGGATGAATTTTTTTGCCGCTTGAAATCCTTCTTCTGCGATGCCCATTAACATGAATCAGAGTGCAATTGTGGACCAATGGAGCATTTAACTTATATGCAATTTTACATTAAACCACATGAAATTTTTGTGCAGAAATTTACTTCACCATTTCTGCCAAAACATTTCACTCACATTTATTTTATTGCATTTTTCCGCTCTTGGCGAGTCTTTTTTTACGAAAGAGGATGAATTTGCCATATTTGCAAAAATAAAATAATACCGCTTGAGAGGCTCCACAAGAGAGAGGGAAAAAGTCATAAAAATGTGTTTGGGAGATGGTATCACGAGTGTGTGCTTGAAGTGATCATGTAGAGTTGCAACAAAGAAGAGGCTCGGGAAGTAGAGCGAAAAATTATTGTTGAAATTTCATGAGGAAACACCCCGCAGACAAAAAATTTAAAGCGTCATTTGAGTGTGATATTCCGTGAAAGAAGCGGGTACATTCGTCTCCTGCGAGAAGCGAAGAAGCTGGGAGATGGTTAAGTCAAGAGGATGTGACTGGGATTGGAAGGAGGCAAACGGGTCATTTTCTCTGGGGCGGCGGGAAAAAAAGGAGAAAAAAGTATATGGAGAAAACGGGATGATAAATGTTGTAGAGAAAAAAAGAGCTTAAAGTATTATCTGGCCGTCTTAATCCGCAGAATTAAATGTTTCTCTCCTCCTTCTGAATTATTCTTATCTCCTCCAGTCCCACCATTCTCTGCACACATTCATTTTTCGTCAAGCATTTATTGCCACATTGAGGAAAATTTGTCGCGTGAAACGACAATGTCGAAGAGGTGGAGAAAATTGCCATATTTTTGCCATCATATCCGCCATGGAGAGATGAACATTAAAACTTTTCTTCAAGAGTGTTTGAAACTCCAAAGGAATGCCACAGACTGTCTTCCCTCTTCTTCTCACGCATTTTACGCACCCGCTCATGAAAATAAAAGAAAATTCCACAAAATTCCATTCACAGGCCACCATCGGTGGCTTTAGTGTCAATCTTTGGCATTTTCATGACTTTAGCTTTTCATACACATAAATTAATCACCACGAAAAGTCTCATAAAAGTTACCAACCACCCGGCGCCTCCATCTACCATGGAGACGATGGAGACGCCGGGTGGTTCTTCTCTATCTTGGCACAGCGAATATTACACTGAGACTTTAAAGTCACAGATGAGCTACTTTTCAGACGAGAATTTATGCAAAATTCCTTCGCAACATAGTTTTTATAGACGACTCGGAGAATTTTGGACTGAAATTCTTCGTATAAGCACTTTGCCAACTATATCCTACGTAACTTGTGAAAAGTTTATCGGATTCTTTGCCCCTAATTTCAGTAGAATTGAAGTTTGCAGCTGTTCTTGTTAAATAAATCCTCAAGAGTTTTTTTGACAAAATGCTCTCAACGAAAATCTTAAAGAAACAATTTATTTGTATTAAGAACTCCTGTTGCTCAACAATGCTTATCATTTGAGTCATTTCTTTGCCTTCGTCAACAATGAGACAGGATCTCGAGGGAAATCCATTCGAATTCCATACGAAATAGTGAACACCATCTGATTAGCTTGTTGGAGCATTTAATGGTCAGTTTTGTGTAGACATAACAAATTGGTAATGAAATTAGATAAGAGACGCTGAGGTTGCAATGGAGGAGGTCTTATTCTTAATATATGTTCAACAATTCAACTTTCGATTTCCTCGAGGTTGCACAAACCTATGCACCTCGCCTGCAACTCATTGCTGAAGTCTATTTGTTAATTAATTTTGATTAAATTTCAGAGAGTCCCGTAAATATTGCTCGAGCGTGTTAGATGTTAATTTCTTGTTCATTCTTTTCTTTGACCTTTGTTTTTGTGCAATGGGAATTTTGTCGCTAGGAGTTCCTTATATGAAAAGTATTTGAAAAACTTATAAATTGTACATAAATAATAATGAAAAAATTTGTCACTTCTGTACATATTACAAAATAATAAATTAGTAAATATTTCACTGTAATTACATTGTGTACACTTGTCTGTATCTAGATAGCTTTTTGGCCTTCAAATAGATTTAAACACTTAAATTGTTAATTAAACTGCGCACTGAGAGTAATTTTGCAGTGCGATTAGAGGTAAATATTTTCGTCACTTGGTGAAGTGAATTATTAAATAATTGTGGAATTCTTTATCATTTTATTGAAGTGAAACACGCGTTGGGTTACAAACCGAGCGACTGAATTAATTATTATGAGATTATTAACGAAATATTCACTGAGTCACGGAAATATTTATGAGAAATACATCAAAATTCAGTAAAATAATGGTCAGACTTTCATCGTTATTTCTGATGAGGGAAGTGAGAGAAAAGATGATTATTTTTTGTCGAAAAGTGCCTTTATTTAATGTTTCAGACACAACTTTTATCACTCATCATTCGACACTCTCTTACAACTTTTTATATCAAGCCGTTAAAAGGGAAAAATTGCCTAAAAATCTCTATTTGATGATATTCTTGTTTCCTAACGCAATATGAGATGTTTAAGAAAATTCTCTTTACCCAAGTTACTTCTTGCAGAAATGGTAATAAAATAATTAAGAACAAGCATGGAAGAGTGAAATATTTTGGCTAACTATTTGCCATTAGCAAACTATCTCATCCAGAACGCGTTCAATTGCTTCATTATGCCTTTGAAGTAAATGGATTTCCCAAAGAGAGCTGAAGTCTTGCAAAAATATCCACATTTCTTTCAAATATTAGCACTTGTAATTCAAATAAAAAAGCAATATTTTACTTCAATCTCTGCAAATTGTCTGACCATTGCGTGAAAATACGTCGAAAAGGGGCAAAAAACTCTTGATGAAGATGGATGGTGTATATGAAATTGAGTTTTTCGAGACATGGCTACGTAAGAATCCACCTGAAAACTTATTGCCGCAAGTTAAGTGGGTGATATTGACCTTTAGCTGTTTGGACAGAGGACGAGCGATATCAAGAGTGGTTTCTGACGGTTTTGCTGTCGAGACTCTCACGCTCGGTTCACGTTCCTGTGGTGCAACTGCATTACTATTAATGAAAAACGAGAGTGGTATATATAGTTCTTTTGTAGATGTAGTCAAGTGCTATTGAATTTATTCAGAGTCTTGGTATAATGAAAAAGGTCTGAAAGGGTACTTTAGGAATACTTTTCATTATTTAAGTGAATTATAAAAGAAATGTATTCTTTCTTTCGTAATAAAAAATTAGTTTGAGAAATTTTCAAATGTAATTTAATTTTCACTTTAATTTGGCGGACCCAGATGTTTCTTCATGGTTATCGCTCTCGACATTGGCTAGCCGACTCATACTTAGCATTCGATTTAATAGGAAATTGCTACTTTATAGTCATCAATACGCTCTCAAAATTATCTCAAGATGATGCAATACTTGGCAAGCTTTTAGCAAAATTACGTATATCTATCCTACTTACGCATATCATCTGATATGGATATAATCACATCTACGATATGTAAATAAATTTCTTCACGGTAACCAGGAAGACTTTCGCAAGTTGTCCCTTATCAGCAAGAAATTGCGTAAAGTGTGTGCAAATTTGTGTGATCGGCAGAGATAGACGCAGGTATTAGCATAAACATATCCCCGAAGACATGAAACCCGTTGCCCTTGATATTATTTTTGCGTGGAAAATTCTTCATCTAAGATGATTTGTCGCGACTTCTTGCGCCTGAAAACTGGTAAGCGGGTAATTGAATTAATTTCGCATTAGTTTGATCGGAAATTGCGAAAAATAGTGTTGCAAAAAAATGTCGATTGTCATGGTCAACTGTTGGTATGCAGAGTTCAATTATGCCCACGCAGAAGGATTCATGGTATTTTCCATTTAATATACTCTCTATACACTGTCAGCAAACTGGGGGCGAGTAAATGTTGACGCGTACAGCATTTCACAACGCAGGGATGGTTTTTCCGCCCACCGGAAAAGTCACTGTGTGTATACATAATCATACAAAAAGCTTTGAGTGAACAATGTGAGGGAATGCAGATTGGAAACCTTGTCCAAATGCAATGCAGAGTACACACAGTACGACTATTCACTCTCGCGGAATATTTAAAATGAAAATTTCACACTCGGAGCGCGGCAGTAAGAGTGATTCAATGATATTTTATGCAAATGGAGCACCTGTCTTTCATATATTAGAAGCTCATAGTCATAATTACTTGCACCAAGTTGTGGAGCTCTTTTATCATTACAGCTGCAGGCACTCGTTCTTCAGCGTTTATCTTTTCTCACGCAGTGAACGGGAAGAGAGCTTTTGCTGGGGAACACCTCAATGTAGCCCCCCAATCGCTAACAAATGGACAACATTCACGAGCTAAATAAAGCCACACATTATTTTAATTACAATTTAATTATATTTGCATCCAACATCTGTCTTTTCCTCGACATTCGCAACAGAAAATACTATAGCATTCAATAAAAGCTCACAAGTTCTATAAATAATTTAGCCATAATTATACCAGCGAGAAAGCGCTCTATAAATTGCTTTGAATACCAGATGCAGAAAAGAATATTCTGAGAAATAGATAATAAAAGCATTCTCGACGCAGAGAATGATGGGTAAGAAAAATCTCTTGGAATTATTTTACTATATATTACAGTTTAATTGAATAAAGAACTTCAGAAGAACTTTAAAGGGAAAATTAATAGCTTTTGCTGCAATTTTCTTCCACGCTTTTCTAACGAGATTATTCAATAAGCTAGGATTAAAAAAAAATATATAATGATCTGTTATGCTAAATATAGAATCACAGACACTTTAAGCTTGCCAAGCTTACCTGTATAAGGTTCTTCTAATAAAATTTAAATTTATTGGATTTATTCCTACTCCATCAACCTTCTAAATCATTTGAGAATTAATCATTAAGAATCCATAAATTTAAATTTCTCTTACAAGGTGATAATTTAATTCTCTTGAATGCATTATTAATGCCTCTGTAATTGAATTATGTAAATAATTTCTGTTACACTTCTATCACAAACTGTACAGTTTGATGCGTATATAATCCGTATAGTCAATAAATAAGGAATCAATTCCTACCAGATCGGGCGTCTGAGGGGTTGATGGATGGAATTGGGGCGTTTTGGAGCTTTTTCATTGTCAAACAAGCGCTCCCACGAGTATCTCAGCAGAGGGAAGTATTTATGGGCTAAAGGTATGCGGTCAATATTGATTTGATTTCAAAATAGTGCTAAGTATGTAATTAAGATTTATGGGAGTTTAAATCAGCAGGTGGTACCTGACACTCGCTCCTGGGTTGATTTTTCAATAATAAATCCACAGAATTTCAATGGGAGGCACGAAAGAGAGATTTCAGCCGTGATATCTCACTCTTGAGCTCTGCATGAGAGTGATTTTGATCAATAGGCAATGCTCCAATTTGTAACACAAACTTGCTGCTGGAGTGACTCTGGGATGGAGTGTGTGGGTGGGTTGCGTTTCCTCCTTGCTCGAGCAAGCTCGATGGTGCCCTATGCCGTTTGTGCGCGCAATGTTGCTCACACAAGCGGAACATGAGACATTGGTCACACAAAAACACATTATTATTAACAATGTAAAAGTGCCCATTTATGGATCGCTCGGACAATTATACTACAATTATATCGGGTGGTGTGTTGGGCACAAGAAAAACGTCGATTTCCAATCAAAATTCCTTGCGTCACCTTTACCTGGACGGCTGCACAGTGTTGCGACAAAGATATCCAATATCACGGTGATGTGAGATACCTTTTTTCCTTCCAGCAAAAGTTACCACTAGTAAGAGAATAGTCAGTCACCCACATACATTCACAGATTTTTTTTTAAAAATTTACTCAAACTTCGTGTTTGTCTTAAAAGCTTTAGCTTCAAGAAGCCGAAGGTATTTGTAGATGAAATAGAGGAAGTCGCTACGAATGTTACAAATTTTGTGTCCCATCCAATATTCTTTAAATTAATATACTTTTGGTAATCTGATAATTTTTTCTGTATAAAAATTACTAGCTGAATTTTTCATTTAACAATTTTTTCTTATTAATCTGCTGTTAAGATAATATTGTAATGGAGTAATAATATATCAGGAGAATGAAAATGAATTTCTGGTGTTGCGGATTTCTCTACTGCAACACATGTCCACTATATATGTAGGTATTCCAATACTCTCCCTCGCCACTCTTCAGTCTCCAAATGATCTAAATCCGATGGTGTAAAGTGTACGCTGCGAGCACGACTTTTGTACCTATTATATAAAGTAATTAAAATTCTTGAAATTACTCGTAATTACAACAATACAACGCGGAATATGTGGTTCAAGTTTGGGGGAATTGTGAGCTGCTAAACTTCCTCCTGCCTCCATGTCTCTTGCACTCGCGTTGGAGGTGTGCAGTCTCACCTCTCAATGAGTGTGTGATGGGGAAAGCAAGGTCATGGGTTTTGGCTGGTGGAGCCGGCAGCATGATCAAGAGATACACATACACATGCGCTCGTGCTGTGATCGATGGAGGAGAGAGAGAGAGACTCCACCTGAAGTAAAAGACTCCCAGAGGTGCCCCCCTCCGTGAAGCGAGACGAAACACTGGGTGTGAGGAAGTAAGCAATCGTGGTGGAGATCGTGATCAACTTTGGGTATATAATGGTAGCCTGGCCGATGGTTCGGCACAGTTCACTAACAGTCCTAGACTCCAACGAATCTAGGAGGTTACCAAGAGCAGTTTCTCTCAACCAGAGGCACCGAGGAATTACACAGAATCAACATGAAGGCATTTGTAAGTATCCCCAGATAGCAGTGCCTTAAAACATCCCCACATCAAGATATTTCGTGGATTATGTGAAGATCTCATTAGACAAAAAGTGTTCGCGTTGTACAAGATATAATATCTCGTTAGTGCTGTAATAGGGAAAAGTGGTCTCTTTATACACACATTTCCCTGCCGCGGAATTGTGTGTCTGGCCAGAGTGAAATTGCATAGTGTGACATCCTGCTGGCTGATGCATAAGAGTGCGATCATTTAGCTGGTCATTAGCATAATTGCCCACTCTCACTGAGGTTGAAATAATTGTGTGGCAAAAATATAGTGATAATGTGAACTATTGCAGATTGTGGCGGCTCTCTTCGTTGTGGCGTGCACAGCCACCCCATACGCTGGCCTGTCATCCCAGTACCACTCTCAGGATGGTCATGGCAACTACGCCTATGGATATGCCGATCCCAACTCCCAGAAGCATGAGGAATCCTCTCATGGCTTCACCCGCGGTGCCTACAGTTACGTTGATGGACATGGACTCCTCCAGTCTGTCCACTACACCGCCGATCCTCACCATGGTGAGTCCGATTACCAGGGATTTCTGGACCGTATATTCTGACTTACCTGGTATCTCTTGATATAGGTTTCCAAGTGGCTGCCACCAACCTGCCCAAAGGACCTGCCCCTGTCGTGGCTGCTCCAGCTCTGTACCACGCCGCTCCCCTCGCCTACGCCGGTCCATGGGCTTACCATGGCGGTTACCAGGGTGGACCCCTCGAGACCCCAGAAGTGGCTCACGCCAAGGCTGCCCACTTCGCCGCCCACGCTGCCGCCCGTTCCGGCCTCCACCACCTGTACAAGCGTTCTGCCCACTGGGGAGGATACCACGTGCCCGTGATCCACAACGGAGTCCCCGTTGAGACCCCTGAGGTGCAGCAAGCTAAGGCCGAACATGCCGCCGCTCACGCCAAGGTCGGAGGTCATGGAGCCCACTACGCCTACGCCCCTGTTCACCACGGATATGCTCCTCTGGCCCCCAACGGCGTTGTCCTGGACACACCCGAAATCGCCGCCGCCAAGTCAGCTCACTTTGCCGCTCACGCCGCCGCTGGTGGTCACGCTTATGCCCCCGCCCACTACGCCGCTGCCTCCCACCACCACGCCGGACCCGTGGACACACCCGAGGTGCAACATGCTAAGGCTCTTCACTTTGCCGCCGTGGCCGAGGCCCAGAGCAAGGCTGGCTACAGCCACGATGATGGTCACTACGACAACCACTACGACGGCCGCTGGGACGATGGACACTACGATGGACGTTGGGACGGACATCATGGTGCCTACACGCACGCCGCTGCCCACCATGTGCCCGTGATTCACAATGGTGTTCCCGTTGAGACCCCTGAGGTTCAGCATGCCAAGGCGGCGCATTTCGCCGCTCACTCCGAAGCCTCGGCGCGCGCCTACCACCATTACTAAATAGCCGGTGGACCTCAGACAACTGCTGAGCTGTCGGACGAAGAGTTTCCACCCAAGCCCTGGGAAGCTTCGCCACCAAAAAATAAACACACTACGAGATGAAAGAACCATTTGAATAAAACTGCCGAATTTTACCATCTTTTCGAAGAAAATCCAACAACTTTTCATTGACTGGCTCCTATGTCGACCCAATGCACTGCCCTTGGACTCATCTCACTTCTCCATCCAAACATTCTCCACACACCTCTGCATTTCTCTCATAACTTATCTAGTGATTATATACATATAACCATCCCTTAAATCGAGGGGACAACTCTTTGAGGAACATATCTCGTGGGATATGATATACGCCCATGCAGTGCCCCTTGCACTGCCATGAGGAAGCTGAAAAACACCAAGAGATCTATTAAAAGATATTACCGATGGAATAAAGAGAAGAAACTCAAGCTGAAGAATTTTAGTTATTAATTGAGACCACTCCCTGGTGGGTATTGTGTTCTCTCCTCCACATCAGCATATGTCTTTCATCTGCTCGTGGCGAACAATTAGATCGGTTTGCAACACTCTCAGTGAATATTTAATACCATAGCAGTTGCACCAATTGCAGAGATGTATTTACCTGTGCGGAATGATTAGGGAATTTAATAATTCACCTATATAAAGCCACCACCAATTGAGGTTTGTGCACACAAATACATAGCGATGCAAAATTATGCAATTCGGTGCATGGTTCGGTTATTCTGGGCAGGAATTTTATGTGATATTGCACAAAACTGATTTATAAACGATGTAATCCGATTAATCTCTATCTGGTCAAGTCGCACACAATAAAACACTCGGGGGGTTGAGCTTGGAATCCCATATGGCACAATATCCATCCACTTCTTGCTATGGGACTTTTGTAACAATACCACTTTTTCTAATTGCACTTTTATTGCTTGATCATTTATTTTCACAAAGCCTTGCAAAAGATATTAAAAATACGTAAAATATAGAATCTTCGAGTTTAAAAGCATTTGAGGTTCTTAACAATAATATTTAAGGCAACACTATACATAAATTTGGTGCAAACGAGACATAATATGATAAGGTTTTAAAATCTGTAATTTTGTAGATTATGTCAATTAATGAAAGAAGAAAAACAAACACATTCACTCCTCAGAGTCTTTGTTGTCTTTGTCCTATTCTATTGTTGGATAAATTAATTAAATATCCGTATCCATAGTACTCAATTACTCGTGATCAGGTAAGTGTCACGGAAGACTATACACTTTGCCAAGTGCTAATACGGCTAATACCTATTCGGTAACTTTCTATTTCAGAAACGTGACATAGTGTAAATGATTCTTAACCCTCTCTGGTAAGCCCTTAATTGAAAATTACACCTTTTTACGGCAGTTCTGATTGTGATTGATTGAAAGGTGATGAAAAAGAAAGAAAAATGAAATTCATTGTTGAGTGCAACGCACATTCTACGCATTCTCTCGTGATATTCACTAGCAAACCCACAAAGAAATCAGTGAAATTGCTAGTTTCTCTGAATTTCGTATTGGGAAAGATCACATACTGAGTTGCTAAACATGCCAAATGCAAAAGCTCTAATTTTTTGCTCGCCCTCACCAATGATGTAAAAAAAGAAAAATATCAAAACAACATGGAATATTGTGTGATTGTGGTGTAAATATTTCGTGACTTCCGAAAATATTATACAAATTTAGGAAATTTTCAACAGGTATGTGCAAACAGAGAAGATATTCAATTAATTACCTTCTTGAAATGAATATATATTTCACAAAGACGAATAGCCTCGCAGCGTCAAAGTTATCAGTTAGAAACAGAAGAACAGCTTTCGCATAAATTCTCATCAAGGTGACTTCAAAATCTCGATTTAAGCAACAAATATTTTTATCTGTTTTCCTGAAATTCCGACAAAACATCTTAAATTGAGATGTTGCATTTATGTAATTGCATCTCATGATGGTCACATGGCAACTCACTTTCTGATAGCAGAACTACTAAAATATTCCACTGCAGGCCACGTCTCTCTCGAGACAAATACCTGCAATTATGTGGATGTTGGGCGAGGAAGAAAGAACGCAGTGACGCCACAACATTAAAAACATAAAATTACCTTTATTGTTATTTGCTGTCTCGATGAGCGTGAGATTATCATTGAATATGCATCGAGCTCTTGGCATTGCGGGAGATTGAGATCACGCCAATGTACCGTTTCAAAATGAAATGAATAAATAAAATAAAATATTGGAGCAGGTAATCAAGGTTAGTCACTTGGCGGTTTCGCTTCACTTTTCATTTGGCGGGCAAATTGTTGCCGATGCCTTTATGCACCTCATTCACTTTCCGTTCAGCTCAACCATCAACGCTGATCTCACGACAGTTCCTAATTCCTAGTTGAAAGCGCCAGTCATAGTTGCATATCAACAACAAGAATCCACAACTATGATTATATATGACGCGCTATTAAATAACATGCTTAAGTCACGTGAGTGGGCTTCCGGTGAGCGTTTTCAAAAAAAGGCATAAATATTATTAAATTACAATTGTAATTGATGTGTCTTAATCTTCAAGTAATTAAACCTCAGCCAGGTCCAATTGAACAAAAGAAGACAAATCTTTGCCTAAATCCTGATAATAGGTAATCCGAGACTTACAGCGTGATGAGACATTCTGAAATGGGAAACCGAAATTATTGCAAAATTCTCCATCTATCGAAAACTTCCGCTTTAAAAGGTGAATGGATAACAGAAATACCGTGATAAAGTGCTGAGAATTCGCTAAAAGATTGAGAAATTGCTCGATGGTGAAGAAAACACCCCATGATAGAGAAAGATACCCCAGGAAAGGAAGTTATATCTTCAGAATAAAATGCAGAGGGAGGTCGCTATCGCCCCAGCCATACAGTAGATTTTCTTTCAACGCCAACAAGGCAAAGTGACTCACATCTTTATCACATGACAATGATTTTCATCACGGAAGAGACGTGAAAAGAAACAGAGACCACAACTTGTTTCGATAACACCTTTCATGGTTTGTTCGGTGAGGGTGGTTGGGATGCATAGACAATGATCGGGGATGTCACTAATGATAGCCTTCCGGGAAAGGAAACACACTTTTCGCAACATAATACAATTGGGGCTGCCGAAGGAAGGGAGGTAAGTCAAGTGGAATCCTATAATATTTCTAGTGAAACATTTTTCCAACACGAGATGGCAAGTATTTTCTTTGTCATATGCCCAAAAGGGGCTATGGATTCTGGGAAGGAATGAGGGAATGACTAACTATGAGGGAACTGCTTTTTCTCAGAGAATTTAACTTGTTCTACCTGTTAAAGAATATAGGATTTTAGTTAAGGCAGCAACTTTCTGAATAATTTTTTACTCATAAGGCTTCCGATTCAGCTCTGAATCTATAAAACTAAAAGCTGAATTCTCTCATACCTCACCTCTTTAGGTTACGTCTGTATTAAATGAAGTAAAATCCCGGAGGGATGCTTCGCAATGCATATTTTCGAGAAGACACATTTAATCCAATAATATTACATCTCCCCTTTACTTTCCAGCTCCTTCGTCATTCCCATCATTGTTTCTCGTTTTTGCCCCAAGATACTCTTTTCGTTTCAAAAGGGAGAAAAATGCCCTCGAAATATATGAAGTTACGACATGTGTTGCGACGCCAAAAGTAGCGTTCTTTGCAGTTCTCATGCTACAGACAATTGATTGTGAAGCTGTAAAGATCGGATGATGGCAAGTGGGGGGTGGAATATGAAGTAAATAGAAAATCTCCACCTGTTCTCTTTTCTCCCGTTTCACTAAACTCCCAATCGAAATGAAGTGGAATTTCTTGTGTCTTCACTTGTTACACTCATCTCCTTGATTATTTTTATTGTATCATTTTCCACCACTTTCACGGATGAGTAGATAAAGAGTGAAAATAACTTCGCACAAATATCTTTCTTCTATGACTTTAATAAATTCACTTTTTCCGAAATGAAAGTTAACTTTTCTTAAAAATGCTCTGGGATTTTTTTCTTGGAAATTACTTCACTCAAGATGTTCAAGAATAATTTCAAAGGCTTCCCCTGAATACTTAAAGTCGAGTAGAGTTCAGTGTTCTAATTCAAAATAAAGTCACGGAAAATTAAATGATTAAAATTGCTCCAAAAATACATTTTCCAATTTGCTTGTTTATCCTTGTGTCTCTTCTCCCTGTTCGACATCCTACTTGATGTCGCACCGGAGCAATTTCTGTAAGAAGCCCTGATCCTCCACTCCAGCAACACGCTAGCAAGACAAGGGGGGAACTTGTACAATTCTCTGATTTTATTACACATTTATTTCCATATAATAACTTTTTCCGTGGAACTCCAAGCAAAGTGGCTGGCAGATGCGGGGAGAGACCGCAGCGGAGGCGGCCCAGAGAGAGATTTACCATATTAATTCCGTATTGTTGCCGTCTTTCGTCATCATCAGTTCTGCTGTGGGGTGGCGGAATGCGAAAGGGGGATGATGGCACATGGGGTGGCTGATGTGACTCAGTGTGTAGGATTTTAATTGAAATCATTCCATTGTTCTATTCATTGTGACCGTTGCTGTTCCTCTGCTCCATCTCCTGGGGCTGTTCTCGGTCCTCCGAGTGTCTTTCGCCAGTGTTCGACTGCTGGGCGGCCGACAGGCGGTCGATGGCCTCCCGGTGGGCCTGGAGGTGTTCCTGGCGTGCTGCAGCAATCTCTGGGGAGTCGGCAATTGGCGATGGTTTTGGCAAATTTGTGGCCGCCACCCGGAAGCCCAGTCCATCCGACACATAATTCACAGATTGCAGTTTTCCTGAACACAATTCATACAGCCCAATTGACAAAAGGGTATGATGTAAAAAGTTTTACAGGTTCGTACAAGAGATGTTATCGCACTCACCATTGCTGTCGAGGTAACTATATGCTCCCCGTGTGACTCCGTCCACTGTTTTTAGCTCAGTCTTCGAACTGTGCTGATTTGCATAGCCGTAGTGGTACTGACCGAGCTGATCCTGAGAGTGATACTGAGAGGCAGAAGGCACAGCAATTGATGATGGTATGATGGAATATGGGCTGAAAGCATAAAATAATACATTAAAGACGCCAAAGTTGATTTCTCTAATTTATTTAATTAAAGACATTGATTTAATAATAATGCGATTAGATATGAAACTTGAGTTCACGATAATTTACAACCTCAATTAAATCCTTCCCTATCAATTATACATTGTATCAGGTTTCAGAATCCTTGCGAATGTTTAACGCTGAAAGGATACAATTCATTCATACAGATGAGAAGCTTTCAGGTGTATAAATTTACACCTGAATTTACATTCAATTAGTTTATATAGAAATTATATATGTATTACATTTCTAGGAATTATCGAGATCTGAATAGTTCTCATAAATTTAATCTCTTAATATTCTTGTCATACTAAAAAAATACTCTGAAGACTTTAAGATCTTATTATAGATACTCTTCATACACTTGGGAATTTTAAATCAAAATAAATGAAGGGCAATTTAGGACGTTGCGTTGTACACTTTAGTTTACTCTATTAGTCTGACCACATCCCTCAATTTATCTCCAAAAGGAAGTTTCCGCTTCCTTGGAGAACCTTGACCCAAAAAGAAAACTTATTTCACATTCGGAGGAGTTTTGCTCGGCTGAAGGGTGACTAACTCAAGTTTCATGTTCCTCACTAATTGACTTGAATACAGAATACGACAAATTTGAGCTGAATTCAAATTGAACCCGTGCTCCCTCAAATTATGCCACTCTCTATATCTGGGGGCTCTGGGGGAGTTAATATGGCACCTTCTCACCTCCAGTGGTAGAGGATGGGAAGCGAGGGGGATGGAGTCGTGGGTTCAGGTCCATTAGGACGATCATCTTCCTCAGGCTCTCGATGTCCGTTGCCGGTGTCTTGACCCTCGTGACCGGGTCGGTGGTGTTTCGTGGCACCGTCTTGTGGCGGGCCGTAGGACAGCACAACGCCGTGATTTGTGGTGTAGTAAGGGTAGGTGAGAGAGTATGGGTTGTTGACAATGTACGAGTAGGGTGGTGTATAGTAGATGGTGGCCGCGTCGAGGGTGGACAGTGCCAGAGTCACAAGGAGCAACACCTACAAGATAAATATCCACGAGATATGAATTCCATCACATGAATCGAGAGTAAATTGTGTGATGTCCCCCAAATAAATCCAATTTATTGAGAAACGCCACAGATGGTGGATATTTTCACGAGCACATCGAATCACTCACACTTACTGCCTTCATGATTACACGAGACTTTATCTTCTCCTGGGATGAGACACTGATCACGGATTTGAGACACTGACTGACTGGCATCCGCTCGGGTGGCACTTATATACCTATGGGGTTTCCTGGGTGGACGAGAACGTCTTGATGCTGGGGAGTATACGGAGAACTCATTCATATGCAAGACCAGTAGGTGATGCAATTTACATCGTATTCTGGGCTGCATTCTTGGTTCTGGTCTGATTTGCTCATGCAATGTCCCTCTCGATGCCACAAGGTACACCTTCGGCTCTGGTGATGTGACCCATCCATAAATATACACCTCATTACTTAATGACATCAAGCTAGCATCCCACCACCCTGCGGCTGCGGACAGCTAAATGGTAAAGTGATACACTGGCCGCGACACATTTAAATGCATCTCAATTTACATTTTCAATAATAAAATAATTGCATAGTGAATCGGATTTCTTTTTATTGCTATTCCATATCGAAACCCTTTCAATTTCATTTAATCTCCCACCAAGATGGCATTCTTTATAAAATTGCCACATTTTTTTTCTTGTTCTGCATCTTTTTTCATAACTTAATCTCTGCATCAGACACCTAATGGATAGACTTGTTTGTCATTTATTTAAATATCTTATTTTTATTCAGTCTGTCGTTAAGATTTTTTTCTATACATAACATGGATATATCACTTTTAAATGACAACTGTCGCATTTCTGGATGGTATTGTTGGTTGGATCTCATAATGACACTTGCTGCAAGGAATAATTTACATGAACAGGTAACAGAGGCTAAAAATAAACGGAGTACCGATAGTTTCCTATTTTAGAATATTTTAATTATACACAAGGGGGGACATATTTTAGTTAAAATTGTGAACACTGCTTTCAGTAAGCATTATTAAAGCTTTCTAACACTTCTTGAACTTTCTGATCCTACGATTTGAACTTTCAATTCTTGAACTTTCAATTACCTACTAACCTTGTTAATTCTCCAAGAGCGTAACAGGATTTAAAGGTCTTCAAGGATTTAAAAGAATTGCTTAGGTGTCCAAAAGCGTTCGTTATTTTGAAATTCTACAATATCTCAAAAGTCTTGAGTTTTCTTCTAAAAGCTCAGTATTAAAATAAATGCTTTAGATTAGTAGGTTATCAAACTTCTTTAAGGCTTAAGAATTATTGAAATGCACTTCCTTTCAAACTGTTCTCCACTTCTAACAATAATATCTCCCCCTTGTGCTATTAAGAATTTTATTCTTCGTTTATCAAGTATTTACTGTTTACTAGATTACTCTCCCACTCTGCAAATGCTTTGATCAAATACTTATTTAACATTCGTAAATCGATACAGATTACTTTATCAACAGAAGCGCATGTTAATCTTCTTAGAACGCAACGTACTGAGATAAATTGAGTTTGGTAGAGAGTTATACTCGGTCAATTGCGTTTTAATTGAGTGAAAGATAAGCAAAGTCATCTCTCAGATGGTCTCAGTTCATGTGTTCATGTTAATTATGGTGAGATATATAAACAAATAGAAGAAGACACTTTATAAATGAAAGTAAATTCATTCAACAACAAAAAAATTTACCTCACGTAAATTACATATGTTCTTTCACTATGTTTAATCCTAAAAGTTGAGACAGTTTCGGCATTGTTGGTGAAAAGATGTTAGCTTTTGTTCGTGACCATCTCACTAATATTCTGTGGGAAACTTGAAGAATATGTATATCGGTTCAAGAGGAGTAACTGACGACGGAGGTCGTTTGATGGTGAATGAGAAAAGTTGAAGACAAAGCTCCAGAGTCACTTTGAGAATGTCTTCCTGGGGAGAATAAGGAAAGAGAAAGATGCCTTCATAATAAAACACAATCGTTGCGGAGAGAATTGTCTATGTGCTCAATAATGACTTTTCTTTGACACTTTCCACAGCCCATTTCCATGTTTATGCTCCACTGTGTTGTTATCTAGTGAAATTATCACATCAGTGAATGTGAATCAGAAACTCCTGATGGTGCTGAAGATTTATTCAATTGGAATACAAAGATTACAAAAGGCCAATGAGTATCTCCAGAGACACACCAGTAATTCCCACCTTCATTTTCTCACACTTTTTTCGCATTTTCATTTTTCCTCTTGATGCTTTTCCTTTGCCTTTTCCCAAAAGTGCTGGAATGGGAGGAAAAATGGAATGAAAATATATCTATAATAAAGTCATTTCTTTAGCATTTTCTCTTTCATCGTTTTATACTGTCTACATTTTGGCGTTGATTCGCTTCTACTCGATATGCGCAAACATGCATCGAAAATCAATTGAATTTTATCACGATGTGCTTCAAATTCAATCTTAAGACTCAACCTCTCGAGCGGCTGTAATAAAATTTGAAAGGCTGCCTTTTGTCTGCGGCACGCAAGAGATTTCAGACTTTTGCTCTACGGCACTCACCCTCGGGTAATCTCCTGAAAATGACGGAAGTGCCAGCCTAGAAGACAAAGAGCTGCCAATAAAAACATATAAATGATGCATCAATATCTTCACGGAACCAAAAGGAGAAATCAATTTTTCTATAAATCTTTGAGTTGGTCTGCCTCAAATACAAGAAAAATCAATGAGAGCTTCGGCATTCGAGACGAGAATTTTGGATTGTTGGAAAAGTTTCTGAGGTGAAAAGTGAAAAGTAAAGTTCAATAATGACCTTCCTAATTCAACTAATGCTGAGAAAGCTCTATACTATGTACTTGCTGCTTAATCACCAACCTGTTGTGGAGTTCACATTATAAATTTTTTAAAGGGTTTTAAAGCAAAAGTCAATTTAGAATGATGTTTGTTTAAAGTTCGATACCTATACGCAAAGTTTAATTGAATTTTTGAAATTTGATTATTCCCAAAATCAGGATACTTTCTTAGAATTATTTATTTTAAAATTACTAATAAAATATTGAAACTAATTTTTCCATATTTTCATGTTCAAATCCATGAATACATAAACATGCAATTCCCTTTCAATTTACTACTTGAACCTTTCCGGTAAAGTTCCTTGTGTTTGCATTATCTGAACGTGTATTTCCTTCAGAAGGCAGTGCAAATATTTATATTTTCCCAGTGACTCAATTTGTCGGAATGACTTGTAACGAGTCAATTAAAAATAATTGATATGGCGTATAAAGTGCTGGAAAAAAGTACTAACTGACTTTTTGCTACAGAATTTTTAATCTTCTTCACCATTTTTCAAGAGCATCGGTCACGAGGTCAAAGAAAACCAGAATCATGTGATTTTCTTCTTGATGCTTCTTCGCTTCAGTGAAGAACAATTTCCATGAGGAAGACTCCTCAACTCATTTCGCTTGAAGAAGCAATTTAATCGATACCCAAGACTTATCATGCCTTTCATGGGGGCAATCGATTTTCACCCTATCGAAATTTTCAATTGGCACAGTCTCTGCGCTGCTCATCCCCATGTACACGATTCCGTCTTCGATTGGAGTTCCGGAGGAAAATAAATTCTACCAACTTGCGAATTTGAAAGGAAAAACGTGTCACACCCCCTTCACGGCGAACCCCCTTCGCCGGCAGCATTGAATCTTTCGTCGCATCTGTCGTGTCAAAAATAGTGGCCCCATTTGGTAGGATAGTGATTCCGAGCTGTGTGTGCGGCTCCCAAGGAAATGTCTATATCGTCTATATACGTCTTCGTTTCATGATAAGAAATGGAGCTATCACGGCTTCGTCACTTTAAATGTAAAATTGTGGCGTCGTCTTTGCCACTGCTGTGCATTAAAGGCATATATCTTATCGTATGATGATTAGGCGTCTCAACCAAATCCGGAGCATCCAGATGGGAGTGTGAGGCGGACCTATGGGTGTAAAAAATCATTTGGATGTCGATAATAGACGCCCTATCGGGTCACTTTAGTCATAACAATCCCGTTTTAATTAAACTTGAGTAAAAATTGAATGAGACTTCTCATTCATTTCAATAACAAACCATAAACAACAATTGTCGAATGTGTGAGATTTTCACAAAATTATCATGAAGAGACTCAGTCTCACGAGATCCGCTCAAGTGGAGTGTCGCAACTGGATTAAGATTGGGTTCTAGTGACCGACAAAAAACCACCTCCAGGGTGTTTTCGGGTAGTTCTCTTAGTTCCCAAATACGATTTTGGAATTTCAATCCCCAAAGCGGGACTAAAGTGCAAAGAAAGGACGTGTCAAGGGTGAAGTGTTGGGGTGAATATTATCACAAATGACCGGAAACGGAGTGGTGGGAGGCTCTTCCTCTCAGGCATCATCCTCCAACGTGAGGACGTGCAATTTTCCTTATTGCACCGTGTTCGGTATGCTTTTTTTCTGCACAAGTTCCGTCTGCGAGTGGCACGTGAGATCTGTGCAATGGATAAAATTAAATTTATTCATCTTTCTACCCAGCGACTCATACAGTTTTCACCTCCTTTTTTTCCACAGTGGCATCCCTCGGATACTTTATCATTGGAAATTCGATTGCATGGTCGAGTCACGCCATATTTTTCCTCTTGATGGTAATTTCCTTATTCACTCATTCGCTCATAGTTATCACACGAAGAGGGGTTAATAGCAATTGGCAATGCTAAATGAATTAGCAAGTCTTTTAATCTCGACAAGTTGTGAAACAGTGCTTTATTCAGTGAAATTTGTATTTTTTGTATGTATACCCACTTCCTGGGAGTTTAGTGCAATCGTTTCAGTTTTTTTGATAAAACTATAGACATTGACCTTCTAAACTAAATGTCTACGACCGTAAAGAACTATCACGACAAGAAATATTTATTATTTAAGCTACAGACACAGTCTAACTGTGACATGTTAGTAAAATTATTTTATCTCTTTCATTAATGTAAAATAAAAAAAATCAAAGTATTCAGCCCCTCGGTTATAAAAACTTATGTAGATTAGTCCATTCCCAGTTTCCCACTCTCAGCATTTCACTCAGAGGTTCTTTTGTGGCATATTCGCTATCGTATCTCTCATTGAAGCTTATTTTTACAGGAAGATCCCGATGTGAAGCTATTCTATGTAATCGCTTCTCTGTCTTTTGTGGCCACGTTAATCCCACTAGTGGTCTACAAAATGCTAAATGCAGTGAGTCTCAAGTCCTTCCTCATTCTCGCTGCACTGTTCGCCACCCTCTCATGGACAGTGCCTCTCGTGGGGTGAGTATATACCGTGCAAAGGATTGGGAATAAAATCGATGAGCTATGCATGAATTACTACTATGGACTTGGGATGAATGTTGAATAAGTTCCCGCTTCATGAAAGTGCAATTCACCATTAAAAGCACTGTCCATAGGGATTTATGAAAGAAAGAATTTTTTTTTCAAAATTTACCGGACATTCGCGGAAATTATTAAAATAATTTTACTTACGCAGGGAGCATCTGGGATTTCCTCTGTTTCATATCTTCATTTGTGGCCGTCTCTTTGCCGGATTGGCGGTAGGGATTTTTCATTTCCTCGTACCCATCTATCTGGAAGATCTCATGGCCAGCGGTTCATGCAAGGACACACGTCTTCTCATCGACAATGTTCTCTGCACTCAATTTGCCATCGGAGTTCTTGCACAGTATGGAGCCGGTGAGTGGGTCAAGATTTCACTATTGAATCATTTCTTAAACAGAAAAAAGGTTTGTGCTTGCAAAAAATTGAACGGCTCAATTTAGATGTCATTAACACGAAACCTTAAGTTGTTTAATTAATTTTATTTCTTTTCTTAAACAACTCAATGAATCATTAAGCTTCATCTGGATGATACTGACCATAAGTTTTTGCAAAAGCACGAATTTCGAATTTAACTATAACACAATTGAAATTCAGTATGACTCACATTACAAAGTTCTATTTGACTTTATTGCTTTTGCACAATGTTTGCCTACTTATCCACCTTTTGACGATATGCAGCCCCATCAGGAGACCTCTTTCTCTGGCGTTCCGGTCCGATCGGAAATAACGGAGGGTTATTGCTGACAAATGGAAAAGTTAGCATCCTGACAGAGCTCCAAGCTTGAAATTCACAGTTGAAAGAATTTTTATACCCAAATAGGGGATTAGCAGAGGACTGTGGAATGTCGATTTGATTTTCCTCCCGCCTCGTGTACAGCGGAACGGAATAATTAATGATTTATTTCCCGAATTGTGGGAATGCTTCATCTTTTCTGGTTCATTTTGCTTACTTCACATAGTGAAATTTTTACCATAGAACACAAATCAAAGCTAATCCAACTGGATGTTGAAGGCATGTTTTCTCACTCTATATCTCTTACCGCTTTTCCCCCAGCAGGATACCTCCAGAGTGGCACTTTAATCTCCCTGCTTTCCCTCATTCCGGCCCTCCTTATCGCTATCGGACTATTTTTCATTCCTCAATCGCCGAGGTATTTATGCAATGTAGGAAGGAGTGAGGAGGCCAGCGAGATTCTTCACCAATTCAGAGGAATGCTGAAGAACAGTGAGGACACCAAACAGATTGATGCCGATATTGATTTCTGGGCCAGCAAGCAGGACCAAATTGCTTTTGCGAGCATTTTCAAGAGTGTCAACAGTATAAAATTGCTCTTTCCAACACTTGGTCTTATTTTTTGGGAGCAGATGATTGGAATTGTCGTCATTTTCTTCTATTTGATACCCTGCCTTCATCATTTGCGTAAGTTTTTCAATCTTTCTTACGGTCAATGGAACATTGCAAAATAGAATTGATTTTTTTATGAAGATTGATTATTTCAAAAATTGTAATAAGTCTATTTTTAGAAATGCAGTTAATCATATCACTCCTCCAATATTATCAAACGTGCGGGTTTGCATTTAAATTCCTATATACGCCCTTTAATCTTGAATGACCAAAATGTTAATCAACTATTCAAAAGCGCCGATAAATCTTTTAAATTTCATCTGCTCATAATCTATCAGTATTATTATATAATAATAGCTAAAACAAGTTTCAAGGCTCATCAGCAAATTTTCAAGCTATTCAGGAAAGTCATTTCCTTTTTCAGATGATGGAAATACCGGAATGGCAGAGACACTGCTTGTGACATCAGGCTTTATTGCAGGAACTCTTCTGGCAACATTCATGAGTTTCAAAATGAACCATAAATATTTGCTGATGTTGTCTGGGATCATAATGGGAGCCTTACTAATTGTTATTGGAGCCAATGATCATGTTCAGCGAAGCACACATCGCTCAAATCGAAATTTTGGATATTTTCCAGCAGCATGTTTTGCCGTTTTCCTTATGCTGTATGCTTTTGGCTTTCGAAGGAGTGTCTCCATGTATCAGCATCAACTCATTGATCGCAAGAAGATGCTTCTTTGGAGATTTCTAAGTGTATCAATTGCTTGGATTACTGTTACCTTTATTGCCTGGATCTTTGCCTACGGATGGCCAGTAGTCGGATTGGGGTGGATACTTATCTTTATCGGAAGTATCAGTCTTCTTGCAGTGATCTTTATTTTGGCATGTGTTCCCAGTTGGACAGGAAACCAAGAAATTCATAAACAAGAACCTCTGAATAATTTTGAGAATATTCCATTAGATAGTGTTTAGGGAGAGTCAAAGAACTGTTGGTAAATTAAGGCGACTTTAATATTCAAATATTAAACATCGAATATTAACAGTTTGCTGAACCAAAGTTTTCACATTTTGTATTTTCTCAGTGTTGACATTTTAATGATTTTCCAAAGAGATGATTACATTTAGGTTTTAATAAAATGACACAGTAGCTTTGGAATGAAGATTAAACTACACGTACACAGAACTTTTAGACCTTAAATCTCATCTGCTATAACATTTTTTCTTACATAAGGCAAAAAATAGTTTAATTCACTTTTCTTAGTTAACTTACCAAATTAAAATGTCGGACCTTTGATGAGGTCCAAAATATATTTTAGTGTACTTTATTGATAAACACATTTTGTAAGTTTCATCATATTAAGTATATGTATATATATATTAGGTATCTTGACTTTTCATTTTTATATATGTACATATA
>CAKKOB020000041.1:57517-74829 GCA_918844115.2 Phlebotomus perniciosus
TTTTTATATATGTACATATATGTTTTTTTATATATTTTTTAGATAATCTTTTTTTTTATTTTTATGTTAAAAACACTTATTTACATTTCTATTAAATATTTTTCTATCAACTTATCAATTACTTGATTTTAAAAATTTCAAATTAGCCTTAAAATCTCTCTATGTAACACATTTAGTTTTATTTTCCCTTTGATTATGAAACACTTTTGAAATTTTTTAAATCAAAATAAACTATTTTTTCAATTTCTTTGTTATGTATTTCTTTAACACCTTGGATTTTCAAAATTGTTTTCCTAACAATCTTACTATATGTAGCTGAAGATGATATATTTTGTGTTTTATTGGTCAGACTAAACTGAAAATTTGAAAAATTGAAATTTTCTTTGTCGAATAAATAACATTTTATTCTTGTGCCACATTTGGGAATCTTTTCTGGATAGCCTAATGTGCGTCTAACAGAGGAGTAGCCGGCCTCTTCGAGAGACTATGCACGGATCCGATCAGAGATTCTGGGTCATTTGCTGACCAGGCGCTGGAGAGGTTGTGATAACATTACTTGTCGTATATCCATAATTTGGCGTCTCCATCACGAGTGGATGGCAGATCTCATAGACAGCGCTCTTGCTGAGCGAGTGTCTTCCTCCGTGACTTGATGTGGAGCTCACACTAGGCTCTAAGGAGCGTCACCGACTGTCTGAGAGCTCCACAATGGGGTCACTATCGTCGCAGATGCTCTGAGCATTGGCACTGGGCGAAATGCTGGGTGTCCTTATCTTCACTTGCGACATATCTGAGCCACGGCGACTCGTACCAGTGTCGGGTCCAGGACCGGAGCAGAAGCACCGGCAGATGATGCGCTTGAAGGCAAAGCGGAAGTCTTTGGAGAAGAGCGCGTAGATCATGGGATTGACGGCGGAGTTGCAGTAGCCCAGCCAGAAGATCACAGAGAACAGCACCGGATGGATGCACTTGGCGCAGAATGCATTGATGACGTAGACGGTGAAGAAAGGGAGCCAGCACAAGATGAACAAGCCCACAATGATGGCCAACGTCTTGGCGGCCTTTGTCTCCATCCGGAAGCGCTTTACCTGCGTCTTGATGTTTCTTCTGCCCATCTTCCTGCTTGTGCGTGGCGAATTGAATTTTTTCGCATCGTCATCCATGTCCGGCATGGATTTCATCACTTGCAAGAAACCGTCCTTGCCACTACGGAAAATTTTCGAGGTGTTCGTCTCCTTGCCATTGGATCTGTAGTGGACGGCGTAGAGAGCATTAGGATTGGCATTTGTGGGACTGGCGAGATTCTCAGAGCTGGGATAGCTCACGGAAATCTTGATCTTCTCATGCTTGTTTTTCGTGGAGAACCGTGAGTGACGATCTGGCGAAGCGCTCATATTAGTGGATGTACTATGAGTGCTTCCATTGCTATGAGGTGACTCATGTAGATTCACCCCTCTTCCTCGATGAATTCTCAGCGTCAGACGCTGCTCATCAAATCGATTGCCTATCCCCCTGGAACCTGCCATTCAGAGAGTAGAGGGAAAAAAGCATTAAATTTTCACTTATTTGATTTTCAATTCCTCATTGCAATATCAGTATCCTCTCTTGAAAAAGCTAATTCTTCTCTGAGGCTGTATAGTCAAAGGCAAAAGACGCCTTGGTATTCTTTCACCTGCCCGAAGCCTGATTGAATAAATTGGCTTGAAGTGGCTGAAAGGGAGTTTGCCTGAAATATTCATTACTCGAGAGCAGATTATGTAAGAAGAAACTCACGAGATTGAACAATAAAAGAATCTGCATAAAAATACAAAAGGTGATGTAAATCAGAGACATGTTTCCTTTTTTCGAAAACAATTTTTATTTCTCTTTGGGAAATTTTTCTAAGGCTAATTTCATCCCTCAAATATGATTATGGGAGATCAAGAGAATCAGATATTGATTCCATCAAGGATATAAAGCACAACTTCTGCAATATAATGGTCGATTCATCATATTTGGCTGTAGTTTCAATCTATTATATAATACTTGGAACAAGTTTGAAAATTGAATATGACAAATCGATTATATCCTAATCTAATATAATGGAGAAACTTGAGAATAAAGAGAAACTTACATCTATTATTCCATTTATAGAGATGGTAGAACACGTAGAACATATCTAATATTTTTCCAAGTCGCAAAAAGTTTCTGTACATTTATTAAATAAACTGAACTATATAGAATTGGTTTAAACGATTGTCGATATATTGCTAATGAATTTGAACAAACACTTCCTCAAAAGAGAATATATCATTCCAATAAAAAATTTACTGCTTCAGTCCGAAGTGTAAATTGCTATATATAAAGTTTTCTACATAGTATATAAGATTCAAATTGATACTTAAATATATTTTCATCCCTCAAAACTTCTCTCTCTGTTCAATTTCGTTGAAACGATTGTGTTTGCAACATAAAACTGGCATCACATCATTTCTTTGCTCCCTTCAGCAAGTCGTCTTCCATCTCTTGAAACTTTGGTGAAGACCAAGAGAAATCTGTCGGAAAAATTCCCTAGACAACAATTTATCAATCTGACATCACAATTGACTGTTTCTGTCTCTGCCAGAATAATCTGCGAAAGGAGTCAAGTGAACTGACAGGCCGATATTTGCCATCATCATTATATCTGTGGCCTCTTTCATTTGTCTGAAGGGGATGTTTGTGGACGAGCCCAAGGACAATAATCCACAGAGACTTATACGTGCTGAAGTGGTGCTGAACCATATCCACCACCTCTGGCAGAGGAATCAATGCGTGTAACAATTTCAAAAGTGAATGCTCCAAGAGTGTTTTCCATGTTTATTGATTGTCCTACAGATGACCTAGCTGTGGCAGGAAGATGGGACTATGAAGTGGTTTCACGAACGAGTGCCATTAATTACTCTCCTCTCGAGACACATATCCAATGAAAGTGGCCTTTTAGAGCCTTTCTCCGTAACACATAGTTGACCTTTTGGCACGGCAGGACTACAAAAGGAGTGAGAAAAGCATTTCACTTCCTCACGTTCAAGAAGCCATCTCCCCGTGACAGAGCCTTTTTCCATCCTTCGAGCAGTATTTACTCTATAGCGACTCCAGCACATTGATTTAATTCACACTCACTCCACCTAATAAATCTCTTATTGAATTTACACCCAGCACACAGAGAAAACAAACACATAATTACATACTATCAGAGGCGAGAGACACTGAGGATGATGGACAGAAATTGGAATGTAATGACACAAATAACAATTTATGGGTGGGAGACAAAGTTCAGCCACCAGTCATACAATGCCCCAGGGATGTGTCTCCCAATCTTTCAAGTTATTCACTCACCATCTGACCGAGTTTGCGTCATACCAGGGGAGATGCTAAATCCGGACTTGGGACTTCTTGTTATATGCTCTAAGGAAAAGTTGAGCAGCAAGAACTTAAATTGTAAAATCAAACCTGTTGAAGTTGTTCCAGGACAATCAATGATAATTTTATTTTACGGTAATGGAACATCAAGAAGCTGTTTAGAATGTTAATTAGCTTCCTATTTTATTTAATGTACATATTGCTACCTAGAGCGATAAGATACATTTGAAATCAAAAGAAAATTGCAAAACATTGCTCTGGGCTTTGATCTTGAAATTTTTGCAGCATTTAAGCACCGAAGAAATGTTATCAATTAGTCCGTTTCGAACCATTTTCCACCCTCTGTTTAACAAGAATTAAATTCTTTGCTTTACCTTTACGTAATTTAATTTAAAAGTTTCAATTAGATTACCCACAATACCCATTAGTCTTTTATACAATGGAAAAGAATCTCAGAGAACTTTTTAAGAATGCAATTGATTTAGAATGAGCAAAAGCACATTTACGAATGATGCAACAGTAAAACCACCTCTATGGTCAGCTTTATTGAATTTTCTCATATAAATGCAACACATAAACACATGTAAGACATAGTTCAATTGTATTTGAAAGTTGGAAACTGGTGTTCTTCCGAGGTTCCAAGATATGGGCTTCAAATTGAATTTCCGTGATGGAAGAAAACCAGAAATGGAGTCTATCTTTGAATTGAAATCCAGTTTCCCAGCCGTGAGCAACACCACGGTGACTTTGCAGTCTGGATGGTCGGTATAAAACCCAGGGGAGCCTTTCTGGCAAATCACAGTTGAGTCTTGTGCTTTCAAGTGAGTCAAGTCAGAAAATCCACCCAAACCAACAATAACCATGAAGGCTATTGTGAGTTGAAGGAAAAAGTTGCGATGAATCCTCGAGTTTGCAGAAATTGTTTTTTTCCCTTTTCGCAGTTCTTCTTCGTCCTCTGCCTGTTCGCCATGTGCCTGGCCACTCCTGAACCAGCTGTCTATACTGCTGGCCGCATCGTCGGAACCCCCCTGTCCTACGTGGGCACCCCCCTCGCCTACAGGACCCTGTATCCCGGCCACGTTGGTTTCCGCACCTACGGCAACTACTTCCCCTACAACTACTACTACTAAATGATCACTGATGCTCCACCTCTGAGAACTAAAATTCACTCGGACACAAATGAAAATGTTTTAGCGTTTTGGTAGAATAAACTTTCAAGTCATTGTATTAATATCTTTCACTGTTGAGCACTGGAAGGAAAATCCATGTTTGAAAAGATGTATAAACAATCAATTTAGATGGTCCAAAGAGTGGGCGGAAGTTGCGGTTGAAAAATCAATAGGATATCAATATCCTGTCTGTTTTTTCATCATTTCACTCCTCCGCTGAGATATTATCCCCATTGATATTGATTCTTCTCAAGGGCCAGAAAAAACCAATGATGACTGGTGCAAAATTTCCATTTTTTATTTCAGAATATTGATAAAATTCTCACATGAAATTTTCAAGTAAAATTACCGTATTTTGTTAAAAATTTTTGTTGGTAAATTGTTTTAGCAGTTCAATCTCCTCTCATTGACCTAATTTATGTTGCCATTCTGGCTCAATTACTCTTCCTCAGAGACTTCTTTTTCTGCTGATGAATGCAAATAACCGGTCTTTTGATTTCCATAAAATAACACCGAGTCCATTTTATTGTGAAAGCAAATGAAAAAACATCTGCGTTTCCACAAAAGAGGGAAGCAAAAGAAATAACAAGAGAAGGGAGAGAAAAGCTGAAATTCTTACGTATTTTGTCCTTATAAGAATCCTTCTCATTTCGTATTCATTTTGCATTCTGACATCTCTCCATCTCCATCATAGCTATTTACCCCTTGAAGCCACATTTTCAATTGATTGGCACAATCGAGTGGTATTCGTCGGCGTTCAATTTAGACGAATGGGGGATGAATGAATCGAGGTCAGTGACAACGCGCGGGTTCTTCAGCTAGCTATTTATATGATTGACATCAATTGTGCCCTGGACTGGAGCTGAAGCGCCCAGCCCACCACTCAGCCGCCCTTGGGAGGTCTCTTTCATCCCATTACCACACCTCATTGACTTACATGCGGAAGCATTCAATGCGAATTCAATATTTCTCTCGTTTGTCCTATTTATTTCATCTCCGGGACAATCCCGTCCACTTTCTTTTTTGGGATGGAAACCAGTCCCTCCCGCCCCATTGATTCTTGGCTTCTCCTCAAAGAGGAGAAGAAAAAACAGCAGAAGCAATCAAATAACTTTCACTAAAGGCCATTGTTGTAAATTCGCTCTATTTGCATGGAAGAGCCAACGTCCCAAATCAGTTGCGAATGGCAGAGATATGAAATTTAAAGATGAGGAAAAGAAACTGCCCTGTGAATGCTGAATCACAACTTATCGGACTCTTGCAAAGGATACGAAAACTTTTTCATACTATGTCGCAATGTAGTCAATTTATCAAACCATTTGACATTTATATTCTGTGTTTGCTTGGTCGATTTATATATTTCTGGACTTTATATAAATTTTCCATGGCAGGGGCAACCGAATATTTGAGCCTGTTTTCCACCCCAATAGATACTCGTGGTCGTTGTTGTGAAAATTGAACCAAGAATCAAGCTTCAAATACCCCATGCAGAAAGGCCAAATGCTTTCACAGCAAAATATGAGCTTAATGGAATGTTAATTTTTTAGTGAAAGCTCATTTATACAATATGGTGCACTATAATATGCTCTTGGGGAATTAATAAAACATTCACAGCACTCTGCTTGGCCAGAGCATTGTGTGAAAGCTTAACCGCTTTAACTTGAAAGCATTTTAACTTCAAAGCTCTTTTACTTCATAAGTTTAAATAAAATTTGTGACCAGAATTATTAATGGATTCTTGTGAACTTGACAAGATAGTAAGTTTTGGAGTATCTACCTAGTTTTGTGAGTGGAATAATTTATATTGTTTACCGGTAGTTTTCGGGATACGTAAAATTTTTGAGTTTCTGAGACCACAAACACGACATAGGAATGCATAAAATGCTCTTTTAAATCGTTTCAAAATGTTGGCACTGAAGTCTGTAGTAAACATTGTAAAACTCAACTACCTAGTCAAAGAACTTTACTTGGAGCTTATTTGTTGCATTTTCTCTTTGAGATATGTATAAAGTGCTTTGAGGTATTAGAAGGATGTCTCACTTTTAAATGACCTAATCCTCTTAACTTGCGGTTAGAGATGTTCTGTCAACAAAACCACCCCCTGCCTTTACACGGTCAGAAAGAAGATTAAGGATGGAAAAATCATCAAATTGAGTTATAGTTTATTCACACATTTGACGAGTTGCATGCAAAGGAGTGCGGATAAACCCACAAATTCACCTGCAATTTGTTCAAGTGGGACAAAATTAATTCACTGAACACAGTCCATAATTAGATGCTGGTGTTTAATAGGGATAGTGTGTGTTCAGTCGGGTGACTCATGAAAATGCGCCCGAGAAGTGGCACTCACCAACGAATTCATGTGAGGTGGAAAATGCTCCATAACAATCAAATATAATGACGCTATGGTGCCACAAATGAACCCCATGGATGGCGTTATGTGGCTTCTCGAAAGCATGATTTCATATATTGTGCTTGCGGGTCGAAAAGCATGTATTCGACTGAGTGTGAGAACTATTACGGATCTCTTGTGGCGAGCGGGTTATATGTGAGAGGTGGCACAAATAGCGTCCATAAAGTTTCTCTAACTTGATAACCAGATGAACATTCGTCGACCAAAATAAACCCTTTTCACCTTTTCCTATCTCGTCCGAAAGTGCGTGTTGGGAAAGAGGAAAGCCATCAGCAGAGGTTCTTTATGTTAATGCTGGGACACTTTAAGAACTGGATTTTGCAACTTAAGTCCAGTCTTTCAATACTGATAGTTTTGGAGTTTATAAAGACGATAAAAAAATCAGAATTACCTATAGACGAAATCTCTCGATTTTATAAATCTTTATGTTCTTGTTACATAAATTTCAATTGATGGTGAGCTAGCATTCTTAAAGGCTATAACTTCGACAGGTTCGACTTTCACAAAACATCTACAAATTTAAAGTCTGTCATCATTTTAAGATTGTTTTCAGTGATGCATATAAGTGCTATTTAGTTTGTTAAAAGATTACTAATATTATGTTAAAATAACTTTTCCGTGTCAAGGAGAATGCCACTTCGCACTTTCAGTAGAAACTTTGAGAGAGAGAGAGAAAAGATGTATGTGCTTTTTGTGACACTGCTTTTCACGACATATTATGTACTTCCTTCTTGAAATAAGTTTCAAGATTCTTCCTTGTCACTTTGTTGCTCATTCTTCTCATATAGACCCTTATCCCTTCTTGTTTCCTTACTCCCCTCTACAAAAATCTCAAAATAGTATATCTTGCTGTATTCGACCTTTTTGCAAACATACAAACTTAAATTGAGTGGCAGAATTGTTTCCTATCGAAACCAATTATATTGATACAGCAAATTGATTTTGTTTCATAGATTCTTGTGAGAGGAATCCAATCAGAAAATTTCTTAGGGCGATAAAGAATTCTTCCAATAACAAGTCATTCGATGTTATATTTTTTCAAACATTTTATTGTGGAAATTCAAGACAATGTTTTTACTTAATATTATTGTCTTTGTTAATTGAAATTAACTTCTTCATTGTGATTTATCCCAGAAGGTTTACAAACTTTATCCATAGATTCAATGCCTTCAAGACTAAGAGAAATGTTACAAAACATTAAGAGATTTTTTTTCTAATTAGAGCCCTAAATGTTCTTTGACCGCTTAGACATTTTGGTAAGTAAGCTTAGATTTAATTGAATTGACAAAATTTTCATAAATTCTAAGAATACCAGAAAAATTTATAAACACTCTCTAATTGTAGGTAATACTTTCACAGAGATTGTAGAAATGGCTTAGATATAGCGTGAGGAATACTTTTTGGTAAAATATTGAGATGGTATGTGAGCACACGATTAAAAATGTTTCGAACCCGCTTTGTTTTTTTTTTTCTTTTTGAAACATTTCTTTAGGCAAATTGAGATTGTTTCAGTTCACATTTAATTGAATGTCATGGAATTATAAACGCAATTCTTTTCCATTAAAACTATGCAAATACTGAGTTAACACTATAAATGGCTTTCTGTCGGAAATCCGAACATTTTGACATTTTTTTACCACATTGCTTTGCTGAAAGATGCAGAAAAGTTACATGTAAATTGTAAATTGTTATTGTTTGAGCGCTGACTTAAAAGTATTGATTCTTTTTCGAAATTTATCCAGATTAATAAAAAAAATACATTCATCCCGTGGTTCAAATCTTGAATTAAGCTGATGAATAAATTGAGAGGATATTAACCCCTGCGTTTGTTCTAATTACTTTCTGAGAATTTTCCTGTAAATAAATTAATGAAGGAACACCTAATTGGAAGTACTGTCGTTTATTTTCTTAGGGAGGAAAAAAAGGTCCAGCAAATAGATTTACATTCTGAGATTACAAAATTTCTCAATATTTGACTACACTCTATAATAAACAGGAAGTTAGATGGGAAAGGTGCTAGCAGAGAGGAAAATATAAGCATTTAATGAGGGGAAATAAAAGCTTTCTTAGTGCCAGTATTTACGCTGTGGGGCAATGGCGGCAAAATTGGGGATGATTTCTCACCCAGAAATGCTAAAATATTTATTTAAAAATTAATCCGCAATCCCCTCGAGCACAAAGAACTGTACAACCTTAAAGACGAGGATGAGTGCGGCAATTTAAATCCCCAGCAAGAGTAACAGAATTGTTGAAGAAGCTATCATCTTGCTCATTAATGTTGTGTTACTCATTTCACGGTGCCAATTTATGCCACATCCTCACAAATGAATTTTTTTCCGATTTTTTTTGACAATTTTCCATTTCCTCTTATTTATATCTATTTTGGCAATTTTATCTCACTCGTAACAGCTATGAAGGCTCCCCCGAGAAGTATTTTGCCCTCCATATCGAGGATATCCAACATCGCAAATGTACTAATGATGTCGCCATAAAAAAGCTCTTGCCGGGAAAAAGTTGGACCATAATTTTCTCCAAACTATTCGCTGTTTTATTAGTGATACCGGAACGAAATTACTGCGTCATGGTTTTATTAGAGATCCCAACAATGGATTTTTTCCAGAGTAAATGGTATGTGAACTATAACACGGATAATAGTGCTGTAAAATCCGCTTAAAACAAGCAATGAATTCTTGAGAAATCAATATTTTGACTTGGAGTAAAAATTATATTGAGCTGTTTATGTGTAGTATCCAACATTTCCTCTCAAATAAGGCCACAAGTGACATTGCATATATCGTTTTCGCAAGACAGGAAATAAGCCATCAAATTGGGTATGTAGTCGAAAACATAATCTTCATCTTAGACTTTTGCATATTTGTGTACCTTTGGGTACCAATTTCAATCCTACCAAGTCAAAGGTAGAAAGATGTTAGTAGATATTAAATTCACGTGTGTTATGCAAGAGAAATACAACAAACTCGTGTTGCAAACTTTCTTTTGCGGTTTGTGACGTGTATATCTTCACTTTCCCATAAGTATATGTTTTCGCGAAACCGAGGAAAGATGACGTAATAAGACATGTAACATCTTCAAATAAAAGTCAGGGTAAAACAAGGTATAAATAATGTCACATAATGTGCCTATTTACATCTATTGCAGCTAACAATGATTTCTTAGAAAATCTAGAGTGGATGGATATTGTTAGTAGGTAAGATTGTTATAAATATTAATTAAGAAAACAATTAAATAAAAAACTATAAAATTTAAGAAGTTTTTTGTTATATATTTCAAAATATAAAGCCTAACCCAAATGATTTTATAATTTTCCTCTGGATTAACAAAAAAAATTTGCAAAGTTTGATTGAAATTTCAAATTCGTCGGCATTTTCAAACAATTCTTGATATAACGTACAATTTACAGGCAACATTCTTCTGCAACATCCTTATATCCGCTCCACAATTCAGTGGAACATCCTAAAGCTCCTACTTCTATGCTATTTGCTGTGTTGTCTCCAGAAATCCACACCATTTGAGAGAATTACGAGGTACATGGGGATGGATTTGGGTTGAATCCTCTAGCCATTTATCGGGCCTAGACGTCGGTTATTTCGTGCGTGGAGCATCCTAGTTGCTCCGTGGAGGCCATCACGAGGGGTTGACACAGCTCGAGGGCCGTCGTGGTGGTCTTTGTGGTCGCCCGCACCATTCCAGCGCTCATGGAGAGCAGGGAGTTCATGGATGTGGGCGACAGGGAGCGTCACCTCGGATTCTCGGCGGACAGATTAGGTAATCCGGCCGCGTGACGCGTGAGTCCCGTGCTGGTGTACATGGTGAGCGATTGGGACTGCGTGAGGAGGGCAAGAATGGGACTTGGACGGGTAAGGGCGATATCTGAGCCACAGAGACACTTCCAGATGATGCGCTTGAAGGCGAAGCGGAAGTCCTTGGAGAACAGGGCATAAATCACGGGATTGATGGCGGAATTGCAATAGCCCAGCCAGAACATCACGGAGAACAGGAGGGGATGAATGCAATCCGGACAAAAGGCGCGCGTGAGGTAGATCGTAAAGAAGGGAAGCCAGCAGAAGATGAAGCCACCAACAATGATGGCTAACGTCTTGGCGGCCTTTGTCTCCATCCGGAAGCGCTTCACCTGTGCTTTACTCGTGCGCTTGGAATTTTTGGGCTGTGCATGGTTGCTGCCCTCCTCAGGAATATCCAGGTACTTCCTGGCTCTGGATGAGCCTCTATGAAGAGCTTCGTCATAACGAAAGCAGGTTTCCTCACCGGAGCCGGCGATATTGTCCACGGACGGGAAGGAGACGGATATTTTAACCTTGGCGTGATTTTTACGCGGATTCTCAGCCAGACGCTCCGACGCGGAAGTGGCAGCCCGCCGGCGGGAGCGCATCGGGAAGCGCTCATGTCCTGTTGGAGTCGTCAGACTGTGTCCACTGCCCAGACTATGGGGCGATGAGGGAGGCACCTGGGTCGTGGCTCTGCCACGGTGGATGCGCAGCGTGAGTGGTGTGTCCTCCTTGGGTCCAGCCTTGGTGCCTGCAACACACACAGGATAGTTCGAGTCATTCTATCAGTTGGTCGGGCCTCCTTGAGGTTGTGTTTGAGGTAAATGAGGGGAGAGACGTATAAATCAACTGCAACGATTCTCTAAGATTCAATCACAAAACTTGCTCGATATTTACAATTTACAATCTCTCTCTTGTGCCATAACTTCTTGATAAGGGGGTGTCACAGAACTCTATTATTTTTTTTCACTTCTGTACAAGATATCGTTCTTTATCGTCTCGTTTTTCTCACAAGTGTGTCTGTATTGTTTTAGGATTCATTATCGATAAAAATACGCATTGAACCGCACCATAAAGGGGTCTAATTTCACAAGAATTTAATAAGTAAAAATATTCAAATAAACATTCACGAAATTACTGACGGTTTGTATTCAATTTCTTCAAATCAAGCTAATTTGCAACATGAAGGAAAAAAGTGAAAACATATCTATTTACAAATGTTCCACCCTTCGTATACATTCAATTAGATTCAAGATTGTTTGTAATCTAATATCAAAATAAATATACAATTTGTTAACTTCTGCGAGGGAATTACACTTAACCATGCATGAACTAATTAAAATATACATTTCTGCAGATGAAATACTTTTTATTTTCATTTAAATTACCATGAGAAATTGTTGCTTTACGGCGTTTTCCTTCCCATGAAATGAGAATCACACCATGGAAATGTCTATTTTCCAATTTAGGCGTAATTTTTCTCGCTACAGAAAATTTGCATTTTTTCCTTCCCTCGTAATCTTTCCTACTATTTTTCTTCAGTTTTTTTCTCGGTCTTGGTGCTCATATTTCCGACACTTCTTCATGTTGCTCTCTAGCTCATGCTTTTTTATCTATCCTCTTTCTTTTTAGTGAATAGCTTGGGAGGGTATTCAGTTTGTAGATTTGGATCAAAAGTTATGTATATGTTTGAAAGATATATCAAATAGTGAGAATTTAAACGTAAGTTTTAGATATAACTAAAATAATAATTCCATCAGTTGATAAAACGGACTTTGAGTTGAGATTTTCTGTAATAAAATAATTTTTGAATAATAAAACCAAAGAATAAAATAAAAATTGAAAACAAATCTCAAAGGATGAGGAGCATTCGACTCTTTCAATTCAAGAATCAACGTTAGGACAAACTCTGTATATAATTTTACTGACATGGATTTGAATTATAACGAAGACGAATTAAGAATTATAGAATCATATTTTAGTTGTCTTTAAAAAAAATTTAAGGTTCTTAGCATCTACGTCCAAAATAACCTTTGGCACTCTTGAACTCTGACCGACTCCAAGTACTCAAATAAATTTAATGAATATTAAATTACAAATAGATTTGATATATTGGCAAATATGTTATTTTATTCAGATTTCTCCTAAACATAAAGCAAATATTTACTTTGAAGACACAAAGAAATTTCTTAGAATTGTCGTTGGTGTATCAAAATTCTCTTGAATGGAAATCCCCTCACCAGACGCTGAAGGACCAGATGCGACTGCCAACGTTTCGTGTAAGAGTGTTTGTATTGAAGAAAAAGTGACAACCAAATCTTCATCTCAGATTACACGCAAATTTCTCTCAACCGCCCCTGGAGCCCCACACCAACGGATTGTTACATGAGAATGGGAGGAAGGATATTCTTCAACATTTTTTTTCGGTGACACTCAACTAAGGAGAGGGATTTTCCTGGCAACCATGGGCCTAAGTGGGTGGAGATGCCTATAAATATTGTGGTGGGTTGATTGTACCCTACTCCACGTTGGAATCCACTTGCTCGGAGGGATTCAGTGTGGCGCCGCGATAAGATACTTATCGCAATTTCTGCATGCTTGTTTAACTTAGATTGAGCGATGCGATGATGATAGGGCTCTTCTGTCGCGGGGTTGACATCACTGGTGGATTTGGGTGGCACAAATTCCTTGAATCGGATTTATTTATAGGTCAAATGGGGCCGATGGCATCACTCAATCTTTCACCAGGCAACATCCACCCACCACGAGGAGAATTGAGCATCCACATCACAAATGGGCAAATACGCCCTCTCCTTGATATTCAAAAGTCGTTCCCAGAATGAATCAATTCGGTGGGAGTTTGAGTAAAAAGTGTGATTGTGAAAAGAAAAAAAAATGTGGCACAGTTGCAGAATTAACCCCAATAAATGTACCCGACAGTCTTATCTTATGGGATGAGTGGCACTTTCATACCCTTGTCTATGAATTTCACACGCAGACGTTTTTTGTTAAAACTTTCTCCAGCGTGGTAAATTACATAATCCACCCGAGAACAAGACTGGGTTCTGTTTGAATAGAGTGCTCGTAAAAAGCGAGGCTTTAAATGTATTTTCCACTTCTTTTGGGAAAAGAAGTGGCGCCAAAATGTTTGCGAAATGTATTTAATGTTTGACCTTTTCACCGTCTGCACTCCACTAACATAAATTGTTTTTTTTTCCTCCTACAATAAACTCTGTCTTGAATATTTTCGCTTATAATTGAACAAATTGAGGAAACTTTAAATAGAGCAAATTAACAAAAACAAATTAAGTGTTTTACTCGTTTTACTGATACTTTCCTTATACAGGATTTATCACACTTTCCTTTCTTCCTCTCTTTCATTCATCCAGGTCTCAATCTGTCCACATCTAACTGTTGCGTGATTTTCTAATAAGAGCCTTTCAATTAAAGTCAATTTCATTTCATTAAAGGTGACGCAACAGCAATTTACTAACAACAATTCGCTCGAGTAAAAAGTCACTCATCCAGCAATTTCTCTTTCGCAACGTGCTCCGGCCCACTATCCTCCACCTGGTGAGTCTCTATATGATGAGGATTACAGGTGAATTGCTTTGTCACTGGGTATTTTAACCTATACTGGTCGTTTGTTTTGTCCTCTTCCACTGTGTTCTATCTTTAGGCCTCATCCCCCATCTCTTGTTCACTCATATAGGGAAAGTTAATTTTAAATCCAAACAATCAAATCACTTCAGTGTTTGTAGGACAAAAAAACAGGTTTCTCGCTGAATAGGGAAAAGCTGAATAGGAAGTAAAAAACCCCAAAGATACACAATTTTTAACCGCCAAACATTTTAGCCGTTGTGTTTGTGTTTTTATAACAAACACCTGTAACAGCTGTAACATTAACTTTATTGATTTGGTAGATGAGGTGAAAGAGCAGCAGAAAGTGTTTCAAATTAAGCTTGTTAACACTTTTGCTATAAATTACTATAATATCCTCCCTCCAAGAAGAACTATCTATATCTATCTCGATATCTATAATGATGATTATTTTCCAATAAAACCTTTTCAGTGAAATTTTCTAATGTTAACAAGCAAAATAGAAACTCGCAAAATAACAATAAATATTTGGGAAAATTTTGAAATTCTTAGCTAAAGAGCAACCAAAGTTTTACTTTTATTAGGCACGACAGATGGTAAAATTTATGAAAATATTTATGACTGAGTCTTCACGCATATTCGTAAAGAATGTTTCCTTTTCTATAAAGTTTCCAGTGTAATGTTATTCCGATTAGATCTTCCTCCTTTAATATTCTCTTATACTACCTACACTTTAAATTTAGATTAGGTGTAATACATATAGAATTGTATAGAGATTTTTTCCACAGATTTTATTAAATAAGCTTCTATGTAAGAATTTTAAGTTTTCCAAGAAGACCTTTTTGAAACAAAGTTAAAGGGATAGGACACTAAATTGAAGTATGATAATGCAATGGATTTTCACTCTTTCCTCGAAGAGCCTCTCGTCTTCAGAGTATGAAAAGCTTTGATGATAGTTTTGAGTTGCAGAGCATTTTCTTCCATCCACAATTTTTTTGTAAGTGGCTCTTGATGTGAGGCAAAAGTAAACATTTCATACATTTCCGCTGTAATATTTCATCCTTCAATGCATGGAGTATTTTGATGAGCTATGAATGCACTTTCTATCTCACCAGAAAATAGCGAAAGAGCTTCCTTTTTCCACAACAGAAAGAAAGCTCTTTATTTCCTCTACTTTGCCACCCTCTCATCAGCTTCCAACGAATATTCAGATTTTCCTTTTCCATAGTTTTTGCTTTGGTAAGCACAAAGAAACTTCATGTATGGTAAAATTGTTTTTGAAATATTCAGGAGAGAAGATGAATATTCTTCAAATTCTATACAGTCAACTTTGCTCTCGATACTCATGATGGTGTGTATACATAAGTTTACCTATGAATCTAATTAAAATGTTGCGAAACAAGGGTAGCTTCAGTAAGGAAACTATAAGGGTTCTATCAGGAAAGTTTTCTAATATTTATATTTTATATTAACAAAAAAGTGTTGTTAATTGTTTATGGTATATTTTAAAAGTTTTTCAGGTAGGTATGCAAAAGATGAAGGCTAAAGTCTATTTCGTATCAAGTCGATTTTATGTGAAAATTTTCTACTGTGAAACTTCCATGTCAAAAATGAATATCTAAAATTCTTTTGAGCATCACCCAAATCAACGACTACTATCTACAAAGTCCTGCGTTCTCATATACTTCTCCTGACTGCATTCAAAGTCAAGAGGCATAGTACTTGTCTCATCTAATGTAACTCATCCTATACAAACCCTACAAAAAACACAACTTTTGTACTCAATAATGTGGCTTGCGGGTGGAAGTTTGTCTGATTTGGTGAGATTTGGAGGACTTTGGTGTAATAGAATCACAATGTGCTCTTGACAGAAGTTTCAGGATGTGAGTGTCTGTGCGTGTACGCTGGTGGTAAAAGAAAAGACAACACCACTCACCCTTGGTCGTTTTGAAACCTTGATTGATGGCCCGAGTGGTTCGCACGGCGGCCCGGTAGATGCGCCAGTAGAAGAACAGCATCACGAACATGGGAATGTAGAAGGAGCCCAGCGCCGAGTACACCACGTAGCCGGCGTCATTTGTCAGCTCACATGTCCAGGGGCACGGAGGTGGAGGCTCTGGGGGTGGCGTCACGGAGATCAGGGTGTAGTTTCCCACTCTATAGGTGGGATCTGCAGGAAGCTGTCATAAGATAGAATAGATTTCACTCAATTAGGGGATGTTGGAGATTCATTTCAGAGCTTGACTAAAGTATCTGAACTCCCACATTTGATGTCAGAGGGGAAGACTTAGCATTTCGTAATTGGATAACTGGATTGGAACAGATTTGTCTGGAGGTTTGTCAATGCAAAGATTATTTAATACGAGGCGCTTCGCGCCTCTCTTTGCGTGGTTTGTGGATTGTGTAGTAACTTGGGTCCATTAAATTATTGAGAAGATTCATTTAGCAGTTAAAAATTCGAAAATGTCCGAAAAATGGTAAATTTGTATGAAAGTTACTAATAGGGGATGGCGGGGCAACTTCTCAATACTCCAATGTATAGAGGACACCACCCTTATCATTCCCATCATACATCGCGACCCGCGAGTGCTTCATCTTGGTGGTCAAAAAGCCAAAAATGTCGAAAAAAGTGGTAAATTCGTATGGGAGGTACCAGATAGGGGAGGAGGGGGAAGTTTTTATATAGCCTATGTCCCAACCTGGGATGCCAACTATATCTATGCCAAATATCATGCGGATCGGTTCAGCGGTTTGGCCGTGATGCGCGTACAAACTGACAGACAGACAGACAGACAGACACACAAACATTTTGGAGATGGGTATTTTCGGACTCATGGAGTCACGTCCGGTCGAGATTTAATGGTTTGGGGGTGATCAGGCCAATTCAGATATGCACACTTGGCTTTATGTATTAGGATTTTCGCAATCAGTTCGAGGCGATCA